>JACJUY010004367.1:0-39447 GCA_014220935.1 Platorchestia sp. MABIK
TGGAGTAAAAGACAGTGACTGGAATGAGCCAGTCATGTAGAGTGGGCTGTAATGACCCACCATGCATGGAGTTGGTGTCTTGACGTACTGGTTATCCCAGTGATGCCGTCTAATGGGAGTTTGTGACAAGGATTGGTGGATCCTGAGTAGTTTAGTGGACAAGTCTGGTATGCAGGTGCTGAACCCTTTTTTTTTTTTGTGTGTGAGTAGTGAGGAGGGAATTGCAGGCCGTTACAAAGGCCCCGACACTGTCGGCCCTCAATTTCAAGTTCAAGTGCACACGCTCTTCTTCTTTCTGTTAAATCCAGAACTTGAGCAAGAAAAAATAAGAACGTGGACGCTCATGAGCTATTTTTATTTCGACTTAGACTGTTATTAGTACGGAAAATGCATTATTGAAATAATGTGAAAAGTAAATTTAACTTTCTCTGATATTGAGAAGGCCTTTGATAGAGTTGACCAATTGAGGCTCTTTTCACCAAGTGATAAAATTGTGTAAAGTCGATATCAGATTACTAGTGCGAGCTACGGGCTTGGCAATTTAGAAGCTGGGCACGTGGTAAGTGAAATAAAATTTCACTCTGTTTCCCACGCTGTTTGAGATGTATGACGGTAGTTTGTACACAGAATTAGCTGCTGATTTTGGAATGAGCAATATGGAATTGAAAGTCTGTAATCGACCAAGTTGGTTGTGTGCATTTGACGTGGTTGTGGATGGTAAGGTTGGGCAGAACTACAAAATAATGTTCAAGAGGGTGACGTGATGTAGTATAGGAGGGGAAGGTTGAGAACTTGAGAAATATAGCCACGTACTAAGCTAACAAGTATGAACTACATGTTTAACACAGTGACTGTAAAATGACTTGCTGGTGGGAGGTGGGTTGTGCTTAAATTTTTCCTGATGCAAACCAAACCATTCACAGATCATTTGAGAAAGTTTTCAATTATCTTAAAATTAGTGATATATAGTGGACCCAGTTAATGTTTGATATTTATAAAATTTCTAACTACTTGTGAATTTAAATTTGAATTGAATACTAAACTTGGTCAATATTGAATTTAATGTTGTCAACGATTTTGGTCAATATTGAGTTTAAGCCTTTCACAGAAATTAAAAATTCTGTTCCAAAGAATCACTAAAAGAACACATTTAAAAACTTTGGTCAATATTGATTTTAGGCCTTTCACGGAAATTAAAAATTCCGTTCCAAAGAATCACTAAAGGAACATATTTAAAAACGTTTTACACGAATGACGTTCTGCTCGCTGGTGCGTTATTTTTGATTTATTCAACTTTGAAGTCATACGAACGTCGTATACAAAAACGAAGGAACAGACACGTAAATATGCTGTAATACGGTGTTAATGTATCGATGGGTGAGGTTAGGATAGGTTATGTTAGGTTAGTTAAATAAACTAACCTAAAATAACATAAATCAACCTAAAATAGCTTACCTTAACTTACCCAAACCGAGGCTGTTAGTTTCCGCCAAGAAGTGGGAGTGTTCCTCCAGAAAAGTGGGCGTGACCCAACAATGCGGCGACTTAGCAATCGACCATATAATGTTATTCCTATCTGAACGTAATTACTGTTATATCTCGAAAATAACGCATCAGCGAGCAGAATGTCATTCATGTAAAACGTTTTTAAATGTGTTCCTCTAGTGATTCTTGTGAGCGGAATTTTTAATTTCCGTGAAAGGTCTAAAATCAATATTGACCAAAACTTTTTACATGAATGACAGTCTGCTCGCTGATCCGTTATTTTTGAGATATAACAATAATTATGTTCAGATAAGAATAACATTATATGGTCGGCTGCTTAGTCGCCACATTGTTGGGTGATACCCACTTTTCTGGCAGGACACGCCCACTTTTGCGGTGGGGCACGCCCACTTCTTGGCGGAAACTAACAGCCTCGGTTTAGGTAAATTAAGGTAAGCTATTTTAGGTTGATTAATGTTATTTTAGGTTAGTTTATTTAACTAACCTAACATAACCTACCCTAACCTCACCCATCGTTACATTATTACCGTATTACAGCATATTTATGTGTCCGTTCCTTCACTTTTAAATACAACGTTCTTATTACTTCAAAGTTGAATAACTCAAATATAATGCATCAGCAAGCAGAATGTCATTCATGTAAAACGTTTTTAAATCTGTTCCTTTAGTGATTCTTTGGAACAAAATTTTTAATTTTATGAAAGACCTAAAATCAATATTGACTATGATTTCAATGATTTCATTGTCATATATAGGTAACATGGTAGATTTGAAGATGTTTTACACTAATGACATTGTGCTTGCAAATGCTTAGTTTTCAAGATATAGCATTAATAGCATTCGGGTAAGGATAGCATTAACGGCAGTTTTGATAGGGCTCTTGCGGTGTATGGCGGGGACAAAACATGCACAGTCACTTTGGCAAGAAAAAGCTGTCAATGTTGGTATGGCTGAGTTTATTTTAGGTTTAGTTAGGTTAGTTTATTTAACTAATCTAACCTCAGCTATCATTAAGTCAATACTGTATTTTAGCTTATTTATGTGTCCGTTTGTTCAATTTTATATGACGTTCCTATAACTGCAAAGTTAACCCTTTGAGTACTACATAGACATGTCAGTCCCGGCTTGAAATTTCCCTCCTTATCAAATACTAACAAAAATTTTGACGCTAGGGAGCTGTTGGGACACTCGTGGAACATCAAGCTAGCTAAATATTGTATGTCTGGCAAACAAGAGCCCACAACTTGTTGACAATTACGCTTAGAAAGCACGCGCCGCAGCTGGAAGATCATTGTAAATTTCTGTGATGCATTTCAGCTGTTTTCTTCAATATCACAGTAAATACAGCAATAAAATGATTATTTTTTGTTGCATAAACATCTATTCTACAGAATGATTAGAAGATATTGCAGATATATTAGCAGTATCTTCAAATATAACAGTTTTACTGCATAGGACTGCAGTGACCCGTCAGTCCTTATTGATGAGAGGTCCCGACAAGCGCATCATAAGCATTACTCTATATTACTCTATAATATTATATACTTTATGGACTAACAGTTATATTAGTACACAAATATTTTAGTGATGAAACACTCATCAAAAGAAGTGATGAGAAATTCCGATTATATGGCTAAAATATTTACCGTAAAGTACTGGCGGGTAAAGTACTCGGTAAAGTACTCTTCAGTCCTATTTCATAAAAAATTGAAAATATTACATTTTCATTTTGACACTTTTTTCTTGCATTAATTGGATGAAATAGCTATGTTACACAAAGTTTGAACAGATTTAGACAACTATTTCTATACGCTGGACTCAAAGGGTTAAATATCTCAAAAACTAAGCATTTGCAAGCACAATGTCATTTGTGTAAAACATCTTAAAATGTCTCCAATTACCTAAATTTTGGAATGAAATTATAAAAGTCATTGACAGCATTCAATTCAATATTGCCTAATACCACAAGAGCCATATCGAAACTGCCGTTAATGCTATTATTACCTGAATGTTATTTAGGCTACATCTTAAAAACTAATCATTTGCAAGCACAATGTCATTCATGTAAAACGTCTTGAAATATCTCCAATTACCCAAATTTTGTAATGAAATTATAAAAGTCGTTAACATTAAATTCAATATTGACCTTAAACTTGAGTTTAACCCATTGCACCTAATGTGTTAAGACTGTTGCGTTGCTTACTCCTTAGTGTTATCCAGAGCATGAAGGTTATAGTCTGGAGTGGACTGGAAGAAACTTTAGAAAGTTGGACATTACTGCAGCCTAAAAAGAACATGTGGCATTGGAGGCCTTGAAATGGACAAGTGTAGATGCTTTTACAGGGCCAGAGTGGGTATTCTAATCTGGTATATACAAAAGGAAGTGCCTAAGTAGGAGATATTCTTTGATGGTAGTTTTGAAAGCCAACTTTTGTTTGCTGTGAGGTGTAAGGCATTGAGCGTGAATACATGGAGGTGGAATCAGAATAAAAATAGATTATGTTGGCAGTGTGATAGGGGAGTGGAAAAACCATTCAACATTTTGTGCTGGAATGTAGTAATTATGAGCAAGAGAGTTTTGTGAATGTGGTATTTGAGCAGTTTGGAGAGAATGAGTGATATACCAGATGTGCTGAAGACAATTGTGGTATGAGCTGTCCTGCTGGATTGGATAACGAGTATAATTTGAGTATCATTGAAGCTATGAAAAGTTTTCTTATATGTGCCTGGAGTAAGAGACAGTGACTGGAATGAGCCAGTGATAAGAATTGAGACATTTGATTCTGATTGGGTCTTCACAATTTGGGCAAGGTGTATGATTTTTTTTGTGAAATGTTTTGAGGTCTGATTAGATAGATGACTTACTGGTATATTTAATGTAAAGTGTATTCAAATTGATGTTTTGTAATTCTAATGGATTCTACATTTGAAGGAACTACCTTCTGTTGTTATTAACTGTTAACTTTCAATTATTTGTTGATCAGCTACTTCTCAGGAGAGACTACTTTAGTATTTATGGGAATTGGCAGTTCTTGGAGGGAGACCTGTGGTTTTGAGCTGAAGGCTTTAAATCTTTCTTTTTGTTGAAGTAAAATTGAATTTTTGTGCTGTTAAGGGAAGCAAACTTTTTTTCCCATGAATTTTTTCAAAAATAAATAAAAAAAAATCCGGATGGAAATGAGCTCTCGGATATTCACAGCATGTTTATAACATTTGAATAGACAGTTATAGCCTATAAAGTTTTTAGAATTTACTCATGACACAAACACCCCCCCCACCCCCACCCCCCCACACACAATTTTTTTGAAAAATTGCTATTTCTCAGCCAATATTGGACATAGAGAAAATTAGTTTTTTTGTTCGATTCACAATGAAAATATCTACAGTTCTTAGCTTAGATGCTTTGTTTTTGCTTTAAAAAATTTTTTTACAAATATTTGAACATAAAAAATATATTTATTCTAATTCTATGGACAATCAAAAAAATTCTAATCAACTTATCAAAGCCACCTAAGCATTTATAGTACTCACCTTGATCTTTACGATGCATAAAAGATCTTGTTGATAAGTGAAAAACTGTACGAGATATTGAGCCGCAAAGTCTAAAAAACTTGTTCTGAGAAAATGGCGTTCAAAGTTGCCGAGCACTAAAGCGCACATGACACCCAGTTCCACAGCATTGTTTTTCTTCAAAACCTGCAAACTAATACACCACTAATAAGTTTAAAACATTTTAGAAAAGTCTTCCATAGTTGTGGAAAGTCACTATCACTAATAAGTCACTAATACTTGCTGCAAAAAGCAGGGGGACCCGAACGGTTTTTCCCTGTGAAATATTCAAGAATTAAAAAGAAATACTTCCAGAGTGAAATAAGCTCTGAGGCATTCACAGCATGTTGATAACATTTGAATGAACATTTATAGCCAATAAAATTTTAGGAATTTACCCATACCCTCTTCTTAGGTGAAAAATTGTAGCTGGAATTGTCCCTAAAAGTCGAAAAGCATCTCCGGCCAGAGCGAACTGCTGCATTTGATATTCTAGGCATTTCACTGGACTCACGAGCACAAAACCACTCACTAAGAAGGTCAAGAGACCACTAAACCTCTCTAATAAATGGACAGTTGTGTAGAAACAAAGAAAAAAAATTTGAAGCAACCAATCGCAGCTATGCAGAGCCGCAGCTGGTGTCACTGAGCGCATCTGCGGTGGAAGGGGGCAGTTTGAGGGTGATTTTGGGGGTTAGGGTTGCCAACACGGGACAAATGACATTTCTACGTGATAGAGGAAGGGTTTAGGAACATTTTCAGGCAATAATCTCATTTTCAGTTTATGGCCCTAAAAAACCGTTTGCTTCCCTTAAGAAGCATCTTTCTTTTTGCTTTACTGCAGTCTGTTTTAGAGCACCTACTACTGTCTTCTTCAATTTTCAGCTGGTTTCATTCAACTTCTTCCAATCTGATTTCTATGTGCATGGGATGGGTATACACTTTGTACATAGACTCGCCCTATTCCTTTAACGTCATACTCATTAGCAGCCTTCCTCCTTTTCTCTCATGAGTAACACCTTTGTTGCTGTTAAAGAGGCTAATAAATTTATAATCTAATTCAATCTAGTTGCTACTGTTATGTGATAACTTTTATTGTTCCAGGGTGTACAATATTTTAACATACTCAAATATGGGTAAAAGTAAAAAAGGATTACTGAAGAAAAACAACCCTATTTACAAGAAAGTGACATCAAAAACTCAAACAAAATTTAAAACAAAGACTCAGCCCATCAAGAAATCAGTTCAGGTGAGTGAAACAATGGTTGGCTCTAATGTCAAGATTTCAGTATTGTTTTGATCTTGAAAGCTAACATTTTCATTTTGACAGAATTGAAGAAGCTAGAAATACTTGCTTGCAACCTTTTGAAATATTAATATCAATGAAACCATTTTCATTATATGCCGCAAGGATTGAATTTGGTACAAAATGAACTTGTTTAACAGACTCTGAGCTGCCATGAGATGCTCATTGTTACTCATGTGCTTAATTTTTCATTGGCTACCCTGAACTATACAAGCTGCCATGTTTGCTAGAGTTGACTGTTCCAGTGGGAAAGTTTTGTGAATGAAAAGAGCTGAATGAATACACATTTATTTCTATGTTGTCTGTATATTCCAAGCTGAGCAGTGCAACCATTTGTTTGTGGTAGTGATAAAGGAAAGTGGAAGATTAATTTAGTAGATTTAGTTTCAGTCTGTAATTAGATGCATTGGGGTTTCATGAAAAATTTATTAATTGTGATTTCATTTTATATCCATCATGCTGTTGACGAAATTGCATTGTTGGCTGGTAGACTCTTGCATGTGTATATTGGCATTTCTTTGTAATATAAACAGGAAAAAGATTTCCACAGACTGTCAAAATATTTTTTTTGATATTCTGTTATTGGTGGAAGAAATGATTGTTTTTTATTGGTAAAAGAAATAAATTTCATTTTCCCAGGAGAAAAATACAATTGCAATTTGTACTTCTTTTTGCTGAACATTGAGAACTTGTCTTATGTTATTCTTTCTAGTCTTTTTCATAATTAAAGAAACCTCTACACTTCAAAATTTCATTGCTTGTAAAATATGTTACAGGCAGAAAAAATTAATCCATTTCATATTTGGTTTTCAAATAAATAAAAACAGAAGTTGAAGAAGAGGCTCCCTAATCCATTGGGTTGACATCTTATTGGTACTAAAAAAATATTAACCCATAAGGAGATAAATTAAGTTCTTAACTAATCAACAATAAGTCATTTGTCTTAATTTTATTTAAATATCTCTGCAAAGAGTGATAATGTCTTAAGATATGTGATCTGTGAGCAAAGATGATATTGTATTAAACGTGCTTTATTCATAAACAGAGGTTGGACAAAATAATGGAAATACCTGGGCATCATAAGCTTTGAATGTTTTAAACAATCAAAACGTGACATATTTTAATGTTTTTTGTTTATTATTTTTAGTATTTTATATGGTTATTTAAAAAAGACCCTTGACAGATATTTAAAAATCCTTGGTTATAATTTAAAAAAATTGGTAGACCTCTCGGACTTTCAAAGAGGCCAAATTCTTGATGCTCGTATGGCAGGCGCCAGTGTGACAGAAACTGCCAAAATGCTTGGCATTTCAAGAAGTACTCTGTCAAGGGTAATGACTGGCTTTGAAAGAGAAGAAAAATTGTCCTCAGCAAAGCAAAGGTGTGGCCGAAAGGCGAAGTTGTCCGAGAGAGACCGTCGGACTCTAAATCAAATTGTTGGAGTGGATCACAAGACCATGGCTCCTTAAATCACCGCAGAGCTCAATAAACACCTACAGAACCCAGTTCCCACAAAAACTGTTTGTCAGGAGCTGCGAAAATCTGGATTCCACTGAAGAGCTGCTCGTAAATACAAGGTTTGTCAAGGTGTTTCCATTGTTTTGTCCAACTCCTTTACGCAGTGTTGAGATTTTACCGAGAGTTGAAATTATCAGACTCGTGTGATTCAGCATCATCACTAGCATGCTTACCATGCTTAACATTGTTATTGCTTGGTTTGGGTTCACATTGTGCTCACGACTTGTTGTGAGAAAGCCTAACTTTTATCATGTTCACAGCTGCAAGCGAAGGTGATTAAAAATGAGATGCATGCCAAGAAGACAGAAGCCTCGCTCCAACCTACCTCTGGGGACACGCAAGGGAAATAGCATTTCCTCGTGCTGGTAAGGCGGTTACATGTTGTGAGTACACGCATTTCCGATTATTTTAATTTTATTTTCCTACTCAGCGTTTATTTTGGGATATTTATCACGAGTGTAAACTGTTGTTCGTTCTTTAAAATCGGATACACCATCGTGTTTTGCAGCATCCTGCATTTATAGAGAAAGAAAATATAGGCGGAAGTAAAAAGCAAGAAATTCTGTCCATTTGTAATAAACTTCGAATTGATAACAAAGCAAATGTACCGTCTTTGACCTTCACCTGCATTTAATGCTACTCATATAATGAATGAATAATCAGAGGAACAAAAAAATAGCTTTGCAACTGTCGCCATGATTATTGCTTACAACAGGTTAAACCAAGCCATTAGAACTGCATTGTTAACGGGGACTGAAACGGAGGCATTAATTCCGGCGTAGATCTCAAATTAAGGTGATACTCAGAGCAGTCAAACGGCTAATAAAATTCAAATTATTCTTAAATGATCGTGGTCGACTCTTCTGAGCCTATTTTCAGGATTTAGATCATTGGCCTTGAAGTTGCAACCTTTTCTACCTACAGAAGAGTGATTTTGTTAACTTGGTTTAATTAGCACTGATATGTTGTTTTAGTTACTGGCATCCTTCAAGTACATCTGGTCTCATTGAATGCTCGATTCAAGCGGTGCATTATTACATCGAACAGTAATGAATGCTTTTGACTTTCATTGTACTACTCGCAACATGGAAGACACGCACTGTTGTTACATGCATAAAATAATGATCGGCCAAATTGAAAGAAGAATATAACACAAAGAGACTACGCAGAAAATTTTGTGAGTATACACTCTAGCATTAGAAATAACCAAACTTTTTCTAGTCGTTGAACGTCCATGATCACTGGCCTTTTCCAGTGATAAGAAAACGTATTTTCTTCTGAAAACGAGGTTTCGAAGTATAATATTTTGAAGATAATCATAGGAATTTATTAAATAATACAAACCCTCGCATCTATTGACAATTCTTTTTAATAGCTTTGTTAAGAATGTTCGTAGAATCGTGTTTCTTTTAGTCACTACTAAAGTTGATGATGCTATGAGTAACCAAATTCTAAACTGTGCTATTCCGACCAACGAAGGATTTATAGGCAAGCATATTTGATGAGGCACTGCATGCACCGGCAAATAACTGCTTCAGTCGAGACAAGCATGGAATAATCATGCATTTAATTTTCGTGCGCTTCTTACCTGAAATGCAAATTGGCCGCTTTCATGTTAAATCAATAGAAATTGCTATTATAAATCCTCACAGTATAAGGAAAACGCGGAGAGTTTTACCGATTGAGTCAAGAAATCTTAAGGGTGCAACAGAAGGAGCAAAAATGTATCGTTTGGTACAAAGAATTGAACGCAAATGTGGAGACGATTTCGTGCATGCTGTTGTGACCAAATGAAATTAACACTAACAATACTTTGTTCAGAGCTTATTATCACACTTCTCTGCTATCACAACTCCAGCACCTCCCAAGAGTGATTCGATGCAATGGCCACTCTAGAATAGAAAATTCACAGGCGTGGATCCAGAAATGAAATAAACTACATAGATTGTGCGCAAGAGGTCTTAGCAGTTACACGACCTAGTCTCAACTTGACGCGTCCAATACACACATAACTGAATGAAAGAAATAGAGAAGAAGCACTTTAAAAACATTTACTCTGTCTAAGTAGTGCCAACAATATAAATGTTTTTAAAGTACTTCTTCTCTGTTTCTTTCATTGTGAATTTGCTTCGCAAAATAGATTTTCCTTTGTACACATAACTGATTACCAACCTCAAATTTCTACGCAAAAACCGAATACCTTATACCGAAAGTGCTTCGGTTTACAAGTTTTGTGGTCGTATTTCGAAGGGTTTCTTAACAGGTTCATTTACTTACATCTCGGCTCCAACATGTTCGTCTAAAAATTTCGGCCATTATGATGTGAACGATCTAGAAAATTAAATAGCATTAAAATTTTCATCACATTTCAAGCCTCAAATTAAAAATACGTGTTTAACATATTTGCCGTAACTAACATGTGAATATTACATAACGGCAATCAATCGGCGAGCAATGATACCGATCATACATGAACACTATTAATGCAGTGGAAGTACATGTATCTTTCAGAAACGATTTTTTACAGGTCTAACAAGCATCCGTTCTTTCCACTCTAACTATTCCTAGACGCTCGACTACTGTGATATGTGAGTTTTACAAGTAGCATAAATGTAGTCGTACTTCAAATCATGCGATTGCGACACGTAGGAGGAAGCGTGGGCCACTCTTATTCCTTTCACGTAAATGTTTGTCCCACTCGTCCGGCCTCATCTTCGACTATTCAGAACGACCAAGGACAGCATTGGTTCCGATAATGTAGCATGTTGCTTTCCATATTCCCAATAATGGATACGCACTATTTCAGTCCGAATAATCAAAATTATACAATTTCCCACTAAAGAAACTCAAATACCTCCTTATTCTTAGAAAATAGTGGTGTCTCTTGAAGTTAAATTCCACTCGTGAGTTTTTGAACGGAAATTTCAAAACACAGTGACAAAATTTTTTCATGTTTCTACATTATAATACCCTGTTTTTCGCCACAAACAATGATGACAGTAATTTTGATCGATTTTCCAGTGATGTTCATTTAAAAATACATCTACGAATGTTTGGCATGAAGTATGTAGACAGAATATCCAAAATAAAACTCAGAACGCGATTTTGAGGGAAAAAATCTTGCGCTTTTCAGAAGCACTTCTTAAAACCTTCCAACTGTAATTACCCCCTGCTTCAGCACGAGGTGTCTATGGTGGCGTTATGCTGGTGATCCTGGAAGAAACTATCTTACGAAATTATTTTTATCATCCAACCGTACCCTCTACGGAAAAAAAAACTTGCGCCAACAAAAACAAAAGTCACAACGTCTAAAAGTGTTGACAAAATTAACGTTTTCCACACAAATGAAGGCGTGTGCAGCTCAGCTTCTGGCTTAACTTTCAAAGTGGAAATGCTTTGGTAAACATAATCAAAGGAGGGCTGCCTCATCAGGAGAAATCCTTACAGACTACAATGGACTAGGGCCACGTTAACTCGACGAACACGAGTTACGAAACTAAATTAAGCTACCAGTAGTGCAAAATTCGTTTGAATTTTTCACCGATTTTGTACGAGTGGTAAGACCCATATGGTTCTACACGGACCCAAGAGCAGCCCTGAAGGAACCTCCTCTTTCACACCGTCCGCTCATTCAATAAGTCTCATGTCGTAAAATGAAGAAAGTGAGAACCAGAAGCCCACTGGCCGCAATACATTTACAACGCACCAGTTAATTCGGCTGTCATAAAATATTATGTCAAACGTTGTAGTTTTCATAATTTTAATACGGTGCTAAGCTATTTCTTCAGCAATTGCGAATGCATAGCGTAGAGCTTTAAATCTGTAACAGAATCACGTAATTCAGCATGAAAAATTAGTACACATATTCAAACCAAGGATCACTGTAATATTTGTGCCTCATGCCATGCTGGTCTAACCAGTAGTGAGTTCTTATTTAACTAAAAAAGTAAGTAGCAAGCCAAAATAACGACTGTACTTTACTAAACTCAACAGTCGGAGTCACTAAGCAATTCTTACGCTTTATGCCGCACTTCACCTGAAAGCGCGACCGTTGGAAAACTTCGAGGAAGTTAACCTTGTTCGTGATTTGCTCTTCAGAAATAATTCATTTTACATGTATGAGAATACCCCAGAAATTTTCAAAATCTATCAATGACGTAAACTGGCCGAAACAAGCTGAAGAAGTCGTTAGCACAAATATTCGCACATTCTGACTAGCCAGATCTAGTAGAACTTTACTCACTCAAATCTTTACAGACATTAGATTACAAAGTAATTTAAGCTTCCCTAACCAATACAGTGGTGTTTTCTAAAGTGGGAAGATGAAGGCACTTTTTGGTACGGAATAAAGAGAACGAGGGAAATGAGTGCATAAAGCGAGTCCCCACACTTTTGCGCACAGAAACAGCAAGTTGGGAATGAAGCTTATGAAACTAGATAAAAAGTTGAAAGAGAAAACAAATGCTGTAAGAAGAATTACAGCAATGAACCGAACAAAAGATTGACTGATACGAAACAAAATAAACTATTCCATTTCAACAAAAATATATGCTACCTAACCTTAACACAGGATTAGATTGGATTATTAGTAGGTTTCAGCCTCTCTTTCCGCAACAAATGTGATCCAAAAAGAGGAAGGGGGAAGGCACCATTCAGTATGGAGTTAAGGGAACACGGAATCTATGCAAAAAGGGCATAGAAACAGTGAGTTGAGAAAGAAGATTATGAAACAAGATCAAAGTTTAAGAAGAAAGAAGTAGGTGCTGAATAACAGGACAGCAGTGAACCGAAAGAGGCGGTCCTTAGCATAATAAAAAAAAAAACATTTCATTTCAACAAAAAGATGGCCTACCTAACTCTCAGCTCGGGCCCACACACGTTTTTCCCCTGGGAGTGCTAATTCCCATAGATACCTTAGCACAGGATCTCGCATCTACCCTTCGGGAATGCTAATTTCGACAAGTACAATAGCTGTAATAGTTTTTGAGTAATTCTAGAAAGTTTTGAAAGACGAGGGGTGTACGAATAATTTTGTCGCAGCTGTATCTCCCTGAGAAGATTTCAAACAATCAACTTAGAATCGCGTTATATGTGCAAAAGCATATGCGAGTACACAATACCAACAAGGATGCGCGAATCAGCGAGATTTGTGGCTTCGGTCCAGTCGCGGTGAAGGACGAATTGGAGAACAAAGTACGGGCCAGATATTTCTATACAGTAACGTAGTATAGTAAAAGATATGGTGAAACGAATTACACTTCATGAATAAGTTAGAATCTCCCTAAGACCCTAATAAAATTAGAATTTGATGCTATGAAAATTTACTGAGAAATTTTTCACAGAGTATAGGCTTTCAGTAGCGTCTTCTGCGAACGACGAAGATAGAATAGATATTGGTTCTAATATATTTTCTTTTTAGTAACAAGCAGGCACGTGCGATATGCGAATTACTCTTGATTCAGACCACAATAATTTTGCACACAATTGTGGATTCTGTGTAGTACGTTTTTGAGAAACTTGTTTTATCAGGTCTTCCTTGAGAGAAGTCTGATAATGCAGGTGTAATGAAGTGCATTACATTATCGTACCACCTACCACGTCATAAGCACGTTGATAGTAACAAAACTTAAATGATACTAATAAAAAGATTAACACATGTTAGATTGGAACAAAAAGAAATTATCCGTTACCAATCATCAAAGTAAAAATGTAGACTAGAAAAAAGACCTCTTACATAAACCATAATCCATCGGAAGAACCCACTCCTTTCAACGTGACTCCGAAACAGAACAGTCAAAGCGGATACAGGGAAGATTGAGTTCGCACGGTAGAGCATAAAGGGTGAAACAGCCGACTGATGTGACATAAATGCTTATTAGCAGTTAGCAGGGTGATGGCTCTCGTTTTCTTAATATTTCATATGCTTCTATAACGTAACAGACTTATTCGGAGCGAGAAATTGGACGGCTTCTAAGAGGAGGTATCATTCTGCGGTCACTAGCGACTCGTGTAATACTGTCTCAACCCTGATAGAAACAAAATACATGCAAATTACTATCAAGCTGCCACACGTAACCAAACTTTTCTAAAGCAACGTTATTACTTCACTAACACAAATTTCAATCGCACCGTATATTATCTACTTAAAACTAATATAGTCAACACATACATAAAAATATCCATTATAGTCTTTGTTTCCAATCACAATTAAGACAGTGAATGGGAGAGTAAAAATGCACAATCATAAATACGAGTAGATAGGAAGTGATTCAGGGAGCTTGGGGTCAGTCACAAGCTAACGCCCAAGAGGAAACAGGAACACGGGCAGTAGAAACAGATTGAGGTTGATGAGGCGAGTTAATCAGGAGGACTTGCGTACGCTAGATCAGATCCATACTGATGCCGGCTTTGGTGGTGATACTGATGATGATGATGATGATGAAGCTGCTGTTGCTGTTGGTGGCTGTGGTAGTGCTGGCGAGGCGGACCAGGGGGAGGGTACAGGCTCCCCCCTCCCGACGGAGAAGGAAGTGGAGAAGCGTGAAGCTGACCTCCTGAAGAGGGGGACACTAAAGGCGGCTGCTGAGGACTCTGTCTGTGGTGGCGAGGTGGGTAGTACAAATCTTGCAGAGGGAGAACTGAGGGGTGGGGAGGCGGCTGCTGCTGATGCAAGCCGCTAGGCAGGTGGTGAGTGGAGGTGTAGTGGGAAGATCTGTGAGGCGTTTGTGTAGGTGGGTAGTGGTGGTGGCGGGCGCTGGAAGACGCAGGATTGCCTGTCGTGCTGCTGTTGCTCACGTCCATATTCGCTTCCTTACCTTGGATTTTGTCCAGCTGGGCTCTCAGGCGCGAATGATTGTTACGCAGAATTTCCTGAAAACAACACGAACCTGTGAATATTAAGCAGAATTTCCAATAAAATATAATGAATGTGTGATTATAGAGTAAAATTTCTTGAAAAGATGTCAGGCACGAGTGGATATTACGTAAAATTTCCTGAAAAAGTACGAGGCTAACATAATAAAATCGTGAGCAAAATCTTGTGAAAAAATGTGTGACGAGAGTGACATAGAAAAATCTATTAGAAACAAACTGGATCCCCTACAAAATTGGAACAGGTGGTGCAGGTAGTGCGAGAGTTGGCTACCAGCGCAGTAAGTGTCGGTATCTTAGCGCGTGGTAGAACAAAAATTGGTGAAAGATTTAGTCTTGTTGAAATGAGAAAAAAGCTCAACGAAGCTTAATTTGAAACTGCTGGGTCACGTCAATATCTATTTAAATTTTTCAGTGAGAAAAATAAAAACACGTTCAAAAATATGGTTTTCATGCTGTGTGATGAAGATCGCAGATGAAAATAAATATAAAATTTATTGAATAAAACTATACTTGCCTAAAGAGTGTCTTCTTCCGCTTCAAAAGTCAAAACTACTCATTTGAGTATTTTACCCAATAAAACCATGCATCTAGTCTAATAGTTAAAGGTTCGGTTCTCCCATTTATTTCCATACATGCAGAATTTTATCACGTACATATACATATATTGTACCTATGATTCAAATAATATTATTAAAGTATCTTATTTTGTAACATAGTATGCAGCAGCTCACAAGGTACAACATAATGTGGGAATATCCAAATTTATATTTGAATAATTTGCGCGAGCAAAAAACCCATGCCAAAATTTAGGTCTACTTAGCAGCAACTGTCTGATGCATCGATCACATAATTACCACATAGAACTTACGTTTATCAACAAATGCATAAAAATAAGTATTTTTTTAACGTTTCAATATGTTTCTGAACGTACTCGTACAACTCGTAATTAGTAATTGTTTAATTCAAACATCAAACATCAAATCATTGTCATTCATTTTCGAGTAACTCTCAAAATCACAAGTTGAAAAGAAGGAACTGACCCTTTTATGTTGCAACTGCATGATTTTATCTTGGTAACGCGAGTGTCGCACTTGTTGCTTATGTTTCTCTTCGGCCACCATGTCCGACAACTCCTTTTTCTGCTGACACAAATTGTAGATCTCCTGCTGCAGCACCAGGTACTTCCGCGCCATCTGATGGCAAAAAGTGCAATCAATACGTCACACCTCTCCCGACAAGTACTTCAGCAAAATTATCCATAGGTGATTCAACTAAGAAAATATCGTCGCATACGTTAGTCGTTTGTTTGCGGTGAACGGTATCATTAAGATCTCTTTCGTCTCACGCATCGGGCTGTTTGCGTCCGCTGTTAAAAAGCTGATACGGTAATACTTGGGCACCTACGGCCCGCTAGAAAGAATGGTGACCACATGGTACACGAGAGATACAATCTAGTCCCTTGCAACTTGCAAACATCTCCCAAGCAGCATCCGTAGAGTGAAGGTCAGTGATCCATCATACAAGTGAAAAATACCAGGTCTATGAGAACTGAAGGATGACAATTTTTAATAGTCCAGAGTATAAAAAGAATAAGTTTAGCATCAGTATCAATACACTGGCATGACGTTTTCGTTCTCAGGTGTATCCGTAAATTAACTTGCAGAGTATCATTAGTGGCGATATTTAACATTTCTAAAATTATAAATATTATCAAGTCAAGCGAAATAAATTAGCATTCGTTGTGATTGTTTATTATTGAGATGAAACAAGTTAACAGCATGTTGAGAAAATGATATAATAACCAAGAAATGTTGCTTAGTAAAGAACGGTAACTAGAAAAAGTGAAAGATTAATTCAACATTAAAACATTTGACACAAAAAGGAGACTTGGATTAAGGCGACGACAGTCCGTGGCTCATCGAGCCTGATTTACGACCCCCAATGTGAGGAAGAACATGAAGCTCTCGTCACGGTAAATTGCAGCGGTCACGACCATTATGCATTATAGATGTCAAATTTAAGGCTTGCATGAAGTCTCGCACAGTAAATTTAGAAGTTTAGTTATCCGTTAAATACAAGGCAAGTTCAGAATGTTTTCTAATCGCGCTTGCTGTGCAGTAAATATGGTTTATTTACTCAATTTGAGAGTCAAAGTTCAGTGAAAGGTTACTGAATTTCAAGTCCTGTTTATATTTCACGCTTCAAAAAGTAATAAATCTGATTTAAAAAGTTTACGTATTAACAAAAAAAACTCAGGGTAAGCACCTCGAACAGGCAGAAAATTATATAGAAAAGGAGCAGGTGTAGTGGCGAAAGCACTCTTGCAAGGTAAACCTCTATCTAGAACCGTGAGTACGTTGAGCCCTTTTACGAAATAACGCATGAAGATGAGAAATTAGTTTCGAAGATAAATAAACTAAAGACGCTTCGCCAAATAATAGTTTTCAATCCTGAACAGTATCTTATAAATGGCTACATTCAAAACACATCTTGCCACGCGGCTACCTCTAGCTTCGCCGTTGAGGTCGAAAAGAAACGTCACCTGTTATTTCTCCATTATGAAAGGGAAGTTATTCAAGTACCCATAAAATTTACGTAACGACTACAAAGCGCACCTTTTCTGGCCTATTATGACGATGGGAAGCGCTGTCAATTCATACGAGGTATCTTACGCGGAGACCCAGGATCTGACGAAGATGCTACTACGTTTCTTTGCACATACAAATGCAGTAACGCATGTTGGTCGCTAAAGTATCCATTTACCACAGTTTCATTGTGAGTTCAACTCATGGGTAACAGTGAATTGAAAAGGTCTCAGTGGTGTACATTCTCTTTGTTTGACTGGTTTGAGACTCGACTTCATTGTCATCCGAATGTTTTGAAAGTGTAATTTTAAACATGCTATGCTGCCTTAAAGACGAAATTTAAAGGTTTCACTCACAGACAGTACATTCTATCGATTAATACAAGCTCTTCCCGAGCTCCAAATTTGAAGCGATGCCCATACTTCCGTATAACCACCATTTAGACTGAAGTCTCTGTTCTCCTTTCCAGCGCGAAACGATATGTCACAATTTGACACGACGAACTCTCGGACTGACCTCCTTGTGGTCTTCGAAGATTTTCTGCGATTCCGGACAGCCTGGTATGGGCATGATGGGCTGAGTGTCTGGGTCCAGCAACTCCCAGAACCTGCCCAGCTCGTCTTCTCCAGGCCCCTCCGCCGCTGCGCCTCTCCCCTCCAACTCTTCCACACTTCCATCACCACCTCCTCCTCCTCCTCCTCCTCTGCCTCCACCGCCTCCCTGACCGCCACTTCCTCCGCCTGCTCATCAAAACATAGCCAGTTATACATGAAAACATCAATGTATGTTTTGAAAACCCGTATTTTTTTATTTGCATCGGATCTATCACCGCAAATCGGATCTATCACCGCATCGGATCACCGCAAATCTCTCGTTTACTGAAACTCAATACAATCACTTTTAAAGATACCTAAAATAAAATTTTTGAATAGACTGACTCTGCAGTTTCATCTTAATTCCTTTCGTGAGAGAAGTAACTAAAAAACGTGAAAGAAATTATGTAAATGTTCCAGGCTTCATAATCGTAAGTATCAAAAGATAATCAGAACACGCTTGCATGAAAGGTCGACCGTTTTCAGAGCAATTACGGAGGAAAATTAATAATGAGGAATATACAAAACTAAACCCACGAACACGACACAAAAACAAGCGTCGCGGGTTTTACAATGAATGTACTCGTATGAAGTTGAATATATGCATTCGCAAAAAAGTGTTTTAAAGCGATGAGAGCAGCACTATTGCCACAACCTCCAAAAGGGCGGTTGAAATCATAGGAAACGTGTAGTTTAAACGGAGAACCGAAGTTAAGACTCTTAACGAAACAAAACTTTCAATAAAATGAAAAACGCATGTGAAATTTTCGTGCATAAATTCATACGGTTGCGAGACAACTAAATCGCCATAAAGTTATTCGTTTGAATTGAAACATTGAATCACTAACTCTTAGAACACATTTTTTTCAAAGAAAACTTTGCACAAAAGTTTCCTTCAAAACCTAAAGCCTACTTCATTATAATCTTTTTTTTACTATAATAGAAGCCGCATCTGTATGTCCGTCACACCTACGAGCAGAACGTGTGTGATGAACGCATCTGTGATACAAGCTTCATCAATTCCACAATTTTCGGTGTATTAATCTATCAGATTCGGAGTCGGAATGAACACCACGTGTATTGTTAAGAAATAGGAACGTGTGTCATGTGGTTTGCCGAGCATTATTATTCACTAGTGTACACAATCCGCCAGAAATGTGAAGTGATTCGATAGTTTCCATGAATAAGGTTCAAGATATAATGACAAACAAATATATCCATCCTAATAGTAAACGATATTAAAATATTATTGTACTTGTGTACTGAAACTCGTACCTCAGATATGATCATTAAGCATCCTCCAAGAGAGTGAAAGAGAGACGGACCAACCAACCAAGACCACTAATTTAAAGAGTTCAATGAGATTTCTCTTGAAATGACAGGAGAAATTACGCACAAAAAATTATAAATTCATTTATAAATTTGAGGTGACACCTGGCGTTTTATTACATACGGGATGATTTTTGGCGAGTCGTGTGCACTCAGCCTCATCAACTCTCGAGAAATTGAATTTTTCATTTTTTCTAGCCTTTATTTCATTTTGCCTTCTTTTTTATCTTCATGGGGGGATGAGTAATATTAATTTGAGTACGCACCAGCCGAAATCATGATTAGATCACCAGCCGAAATCATGATCCTATTACTTAATTATCAGAGGTTTAACTTCCAGTTCTGTCGAGTTAAGGGGATTATCGCAGAGAAACTGAGTGAAGTTTGTCTCGGCCTCCAAAGCGCGCACTGTAGCTGGTGAGTTAGCTTGACAAGTCCAGCAATCACGTTTAATGCAAGAAGCTGAAGCTTCTCGTAATATAGACTCCACCCCCAAAGAGGTTCCCAGAAAAAAAATTTCGATCCATTTGTGGCTAGACGTCAGTGAGTTTACCGATTAAAACTGATTTATGTCATATTGTATCCGGAATAGCAATGATCAATCTGCAGAACTTTCTTGTATATTGCTGCATCACAAGGTCACTTATGCACAACAAATTTATCCGATCAAGTTCTGATATAAGTGCCTGCTTGTCAAACCGTCAAATTTCCATGACAAAATTAAATATAAAATAAAACAATGCCCTAACAGTAGACCGAAATTTTCCCCCTCTTCCGACGCAGAGAGAATTAGACACGTTGGCTAGGTAATCACTTATTCATACTTATTACGCCCGTGTGACACCAGGTGTAATTCAATCCCTCATGGGGTTTGTTTGTACTTCACTCAAGTCTTGAATGAATAAACACTTATTTTGGTTCAAACATTCGCAGCTAGAAGCTTCGCAACGCATTTATCAGATGTGGGATGGCATTGCAGTCAGCTTACGCGAAACAGAGTGACGCATAAATGACCTTTTCAATAATAAATAAAAGTATGAAAATCAAAAGGACAGAATTGAACCAAAACAAAAGAAGTTCAAGCGAGTAGTTTTCTTCTTAAAACACGAATTTCAAGTATGTGTTCAATGAAAAATGTAATCTTTTGATGGAGCTCTCCGCTAACAGTTTTGAACATAACAAAATTTAAATGGACATCTCCCTTCCAATGTCCGCAGACAGAATATTTCATAGGTTCACCTTAAAATAAGAGCGGCAACATTACGTACCAAATATATGAAAATGACGAAAGTCGGACAAATGAACGTTTGCATAACTATTGACTTGCTTCCCGTTTGATGTAAGGTATATCATACGTAAACAACGCTAGAAAAAATTTATGAATTGAAATTATTTTCAATTTAGCCAATCCTTTCTTCTGCCATAACTTAGCATTCATTTCCTAAAAGGGTATCTTACATACGAGTCATCTCGTGTGAAGGAATGTCCACTAGCGATTTATCAAATTCAAACATCTTTAAAAAAATATAGCGAATCCAGCAGGGTTTAAACTGTCAGAGTAGGAGATCCACAGATTTATGGAAGCTGGTTTTGTATTTCTGTGGTTTCAAATGAAATAACTTTGAAGGGTACGATTAGAAATACAGCCATGGCTCCTAGATAAAATACTTACCCAACTGAAACTCGATTAAATACCAAATTGCGTGGGTACAATGGGGATGAAATGCCGTTCAGCTAAACAGTTCACAAACTAAGGAAAAATAGGAGAGATAAAAAAAAAGTATAAAAACAAGGGACTCAATTTGCGACCATGAAAAACTCAAAAATAAAAATTACACAACTCATTAATGAAAATTCCATTGATCATTACAGCTGAGATGACAAATTCTGATAAACAATATTGCCGATTTCACGGCGCATCAAATTTGAACCAATTTCGAACGCAAATTCCTCAAGCCTCGGGGACGAACAACATAAACACACGCGTCTTGGTCGCAAGGTCCATCGTCAAACAAGAAGTTAATGCCGCTCATAACAAAACAGAGGAACGCTACTAGATTTATTCGTCAAGGTTAAGATGAATTTTTATTCACTTCGGTTGTAAATATTTCTTATGTCGATATCGCGCGACCACAGGGAGTCAGCGCACGGCACACACAGAAATTTTTAGACGAAAAAGTGCTACGTAGTGAAGGCTGAGGCTATATTTCATTGCCATCCGCAAACGGGCTTTGTTTGGAAGAGGGTAAAGAAATCCATTGATTGCATCTGCGCTAGCGCATGAAAACAGGTTTTGGGGATTTATCCTTGAAGGAAAATACAAGTACGAGGAAAGAAATGATAATTATCAAGAGAATTGAAAAACCATAATAAAAGCAGCGGGTGGGTGTAGGACGTAAGAACAATAACGAAGAATGAACTCATGACAGCACGAGAGCTGCACGCGAAGAGGAGCAGCTAAAAGCTCACGCTCTCCCTCCCTGCCTGGCTGGCTGCTCACGGTCGCCCACCGCAGCGGTGTTCGCAGCACATGCTCGCGCTGACGCACGCCTTGACACGCGGCCAAAACCCGCGCACATGCCAGCTTTGTGCGTGTTGCCGCACACATGCTCGCGGCTCAGATATCTTCTCTTCCTCCCTAGAGACCTTACAGTTTATTGTGGTTGAGCTCTGGGCGCTGCCACTAAGAGCTCTCCCGGCAAATAATTGACGCGCCCAAAATGGAGATTGACGTCAACAATCAACAGCTGATTACAAGGTGAACAACGCACGCCTTGAAATGGCATCACACGAATTGTGGCAACAAACGATCACTTAGATGATCTGTTATTCAAACATATTGTGTCCTGAATACTTTACAATAGCTAATTTTAAACCTGCGACGATGATTGGAACCCGATAGACGACTTGACGTGGGGTAAATGATTTAACAAGGGATTCAACTCCACCTATTTTTCTACCGGCGGTTGGGTTTAAGTCGAGGATTTTTGATTAGATTAAATGTTAGGTTAAGCCTCCCTAACTGTAACAAAGGCATTACAAAGAGAGGAAAGAGGAAAGCACCATTTAGGATGGGGTTAAGGGAACGCAGAATCTGTGCAGAAAGGGCATAGAAACAGTAAGTTGAGAAAAAAGTTCATAAAACAAGATCAAAGTTGAAGAAGAAAGTTGTAGGTGCTGAAGAACAGGACAGCAGTGAACAGAAAAAAGATGGTCTTTAACATAACAAAAACATTTTATTTCAACAAAAAGAAGGCCTACCTAACTCTCAGCTCGGGCCCTCACATTTTACCCCCGGGGAGCACTAATTCCCATAGATATACGAGGAGATAGAAGATTATTAGGTATACCAAGAAAATTTTTGAAAAAACGAATTTGGAGGTAGACGAAATGCACCTAACACACACATCGCAAGCAGCAGTTAATGTTGAGCGGATAAAAATATGAAACTGACGGTAGGTTGTTTTGTCACCGAACCAGGAGTGAAGCCCCCAGCTCACTCAAGTTACTTCGAAGGAAAACCAAGTATTGTTGTAATTTGTAAAAGAATCAACAACAGAGTTAAAACACGTCACTCGACTGAAAAGTTGAAATAAGTCATTTCGATAATCACAGAGCGAAGCAGTTTCTTTCCTTTCTTTTCGAACAGCTAAAAATTTATCCTGATTTATCGTTTGTTCATCACTGATAGAAATAAAAAGGGTTCTAAACAAGTAAAAAAATAAAATAAATAAAAGGTTCAATTACTTAAACACGTGTACCATTAGGAAAACAAGACCAGTGATAAANATCGTTGAAATAATACATTTTTCCATTTACAGCATTTAAAAAAAAAAACATTCTACAGAAATAAATACGTGCTAGGAATAGAATATTAAACCGTAAGCTCACCCGTACATAAATCGCAATCAATTAATTCAGAGAAGTTAATCCTCCACTTGCCGGGAAGCTCTAAATGCTCAATACCTCTTTTTTGAACATTTTCACTCATAAAAATAACAAAAGACAAACACAAATCAGAACATCAGTAGAACATTTGCGAAAGGATTCCCGGATAACAAAAACCTGTTCATTCCTCTAAATACAGCGCACCACGTACTCCAAAACTTGTTTTACGCTTTTAGATGACATCTTGTGATATGGTCCTTCAATTTTGAGCATATGAGAGAATTGTAATTGTGATGTTTAGTGCTATACCAATACAAAATTGGTCAAATGAATTTCCCTTAATCATTTGAGGAAGAAAATTTCAGATACATTTACAACTAATTCAGAGGTTACTAGCCAAGATCCACAAAAAAATTTTACCACGAAATTAAAGATAAAATAATAGGTTAGTTTAAGCTTTCATAACCACAAAAAAGGTGTTTTTCCAAGCAAGAAAAATGGGAAGTCCCATTTAGTTTGAAATTACGAGAACAGGAGCGTAAGCACAAAGTGTGCCCTCAGACCCAGCAAAGGAAAAAGTAAGATTGAAAAAAGTTGACCAAGATAAAATCTGCAGAAGGTTATAGGCGCTGAAGAAAGAATAGCATTGAATCGAAAAAAATGGCCTGTAACAAAAGTATAATAAAATTTATTTCATTTCAACAAAAGGAGAGCCTACCTAACGTTCATCTCACAACTTCTCCCCCTCCAGAGAGCGCTAATTCCCACAAAATCAATAATTGTCACTTTAAGAGTGGCCACGCTATCAAAATGAGAACTTGAGTTTTTAACTTTGCAACACAAGAGAAAAGTACCAATAGCAATTTAGCTGGTGAGCCATTGTGACTAGCGCACTAGCGTGAGAGGGTAAAGAAAAAGCCAGCCGTTGCAAATAATGGTGAGTCTTGGAAAATAACGTTATGAGCAAAAGTATAAGGAGTCCACCTGACGAGAAAGAGCGACAACTACAATGCTTTCACGCCAACCAATTAAGAAAGCACTTTTCAAACCACAGCACCTCCGGGTATCAATTATTCGAAGAACTTCGCCAGCCAGGAGAATCACCTTGAAAGCGTTTCTGAGTCGTTCAACTGATCGCCACTGTAAGGCAGTTGGATCAAGAAGATCAAGACTAAGAGGGAAGTGTCATCGTGCAGGCGTTTAAGAAGAGAGGCAAAGTCAGATTACGTATCGAAGCAATCATAGTGAAGGACGCCGAACATCTAAAAGTGACATCGTGTAGTCATTTAATCTAAAAGGCATCTTGAAGACGTCGTTCAGAGGGTTCAAATCACAGATGCAAATAGGATCAATGCAGCCGCCTACGACCCTTGGGGCTCGCAAAAGTTTCATATTTGAATTCGCGATAGAAACGATATACTCATAAATTCCTACAGAGTGACTCACAGCTTGTTGGCCACACAAGTACTTAATTGTCAACAGAATTTGACAGTGTGTTTGTAGTGCCACTGCTCCCTCTGACATTTTATTGACAGGGGCGGCCAAAAAAAGGCATCCCCTGCCAACGCGAAGCTCTGGTTTTAGTAGACCCTGGCGGCGCTCCTGCGGTTGAGCGTGCATATTCGCTCACTCACCACGAGATATTTAGTCAAGTGTCAACTTGGCTTCATTAACTCGTATGTTATTCTGCGTGAATATGCGAGCATCTCATCAGTTACTCTTGATTCTATTTCTGAACTTGTCATACAATTTTCGTTCAAAAGTTCATAGCAATTGAAATTGACTGAACAATGCTAGCTTAAATGAAGATTGAACCTATCCATTTCAGATACGTTTGGTCTCATTAGATACTTGAATATTCGGTCAAGTTAAAACATCAGGTCTAACCTGAGTGAACAAAGCAGTCGAGTCTAAATTCATACCGCTATATTGCATGGCATAATTCAAGGAAAACAAAATTCAAAGATGGAACACTAAATTTTATAATTAGGATCTTAAATGTCATCATCATTGAGAGAAACTACCAAAAATAAGTAAAAACCTTCAATGCAATGAGGAACGGATGATAGTAACAGAACCGTATATATTGTGATAAACATATTCTTGACTATCATGCAGCTTTTCCTCCAGCCTTCACTGAATGCAACAAATTTTTACTCGCTATCGAATACACTTTCAGTAGGAGAAATGTTACTAGCACAACAATCTAATCACAATTTTAAAGGCGCGATAAATTATAAATCCTATATAGGCCTATATGTGACAATAGAAGTACGCCTTTTACCTACTTCTAGGCAATAGAAGTAGGTTAATAGAAACCTACAGCAGCATGATAAATTAAGGGAACGGAGGAATTTATGTACAAGGTGGGTTCACACTCTTTGGAAATAGAACGAACAAGTTGGGAAGGAAGATTATGAAACAAAATGAAAAGAAAATAAAGTAATGTGTGCTGTAAAGAAGGATAGCAGTGAAACTTTGAAACACTCTTCCGTAAAAAAAAACAAAATCGTATTGTCTTGTAACAAAAGGTATACTCAACATTTACCACGGGACTGCTCGTATTCCTCCTAGGAGAGCTAATTTCCATCGACAAAATAGTTGTAATCCCCTCAGGAGACAACTTATGAACAGCCCAGTGATGTTTCCTTGTGCCCACTGAAGTAATACACTATGACTCATGGAGCAGACCTCGAATTCTAAGATTTATGAATAATAAATGGGCGAAGAGGAAACTAGCATAGACATTTCTTGATTTTTTTGCATCAGAAAATAAAATTCTAATCATCAGCTCAAGCAAAAACTATTTCTGATTCAGGCGAACGAGAGCTCAAAAAATACAAATATACTCAGACGAAGAACTTAGAATTGACTTAATAAAGAATACACGGGTATAAATTCGTGAGTTAAAAAATTACGTGAGGTTCCAAATTCACGTCAAGGAAATGGCTTTTTCATGTGGTTGACTTCATAAGAAAGTACGATATAATAGCCTGCGCAGTGGAAAACCCCAAAATGGGATAAAAGTTAGAAGACAAAGACAGCAAGACGACGTGGTGCAAGTAGGCCATGAACACCTAAAAATAGGGCAGCGTAGCAGGCGATAGGCACATGACTGCCTCTACAGCAGGTTGAGTTGCAGGCGGCAGTTGCTCGCTTGTTTGTGCTACGATAATTGGGAGACATGATCGACGTGCGTCACTTCGCAAATTGTTCCTAGAAAAAAGGGCTGGCACGTCAATTTGCTTGCACTTCAAGTCTTGGGGCTTGAAAAACTATCGTCGATGCCTTAACAAAATAAAAGGAAACACATCGCGTGACACTGGCTATGCCTTCTCGAGGTGCAAGAGAAATGGTTATAGTAGAGCAAAAACCGGGTAGAAACAAACGAAAATATTCGTTGGTCAAAGGAACAAAGAAAACTGCTTAAGCAAAAAAAGTATGCTACCCATACAGCATGGGCGTTGGTATTGATCATAATAGTAGCATTTGGTATATTTTGGCGTTGTGATATTCTCTACCAGGTTCATTGACTGGATATACAGCAGTCCCATTTGATGCTGGTCGAGATGAACTTGAACTCAGTTTCATAACGCATGCTTTCAAATTTTCGACGCGCGCACTCACTGTGGCCCAAACAGGTTAATGTCGATAGTTTGTTCTCGCTTGTTCAAATTTTTTCCGTACCACAGAGAGATAGAGAGAGGTTTTCGCCAGTATTTCCTCCTCTCAATGCTTCATACCAGTAAATTCCACTGAGAGTGTCATTGCGTAATTTGCACGCATATAATTTAAATGGGAAAATATCAGCTCTAAATTTACCTTTTTTTAAACGGAATGACCTATTCGGAGAAGGGGCTGAAGCTTTCTCGACGAACTGACGCTGCTCGTTAGCCTTTCCATCTCATTGCAAGCAAAACTCTCATGGTTATTGGCGAAGAACATTCGAAGCATACATAGAAATCCCATAATAAATTGAGCCGCAGCAAAACGACCCGGAACATTTCTACTGCCTTGGGCGGCAACTGCTCTGCCTGTAGGACAGACACGATTCAAGCTGACTACACTAAGAAACCCGTACATGTTTCCTATCCCCTCGGCCTCCCAATATTTTTAATGCAAAGACAGTGAAAACAAGAGTTTGTTTGGCCTATGAGTAATAGAACAGTCCTCGGACTGTTTATGAAATGGAAATTACTTTTAGATACACATAACTTTATCAGTAGATTACACATCTGACTCAAGACCTTTTCACTTGTGAAAAGAAAAAAAAGTTCGTTGAAGGCAAAACCATTGCATTTAAAATTTAACCAATTCCCAGCAACAAGTCATCATTTTTCTGGGTGGCAACAAAGTTTTATGTGAATAGAGTTATGAGAACCATCATGGCCTAACATCCTATTGGTACAGTTGGCTAAAACTGACACGTTGGCATTTTGAAGTAAAGAAATAAGAGTAGAAAAAATCAACAGAAGTGTGACACTTGCGCTAAAAGTCAAAATACGCCCCTCGCACCAGGAGTAAAAAACAATAAACTTTAAAGTGAGCTACTTGCGAACTCCTGTAATACGTGTCGCTGTCTCAGCAGTACTCAACCATAGAAACTTTTAGGAGCAATGTTTTCAAAAGAGAATGACGAAACCAAACACTTTTAGCCACTCCCATCTGATGGAACGGGGCTAACGATTCCTTCTTTTCGATCTTCACCAAGTCAATCCCGTGAGCTAGAATCTCCAGCAAGAACCGTCAATGAAACTCTTCACGATGGTAACTGGAGATACACGCAGGGCGCATAAGTCTCACAAGCATATAACAGACAACTCGATCAGACTTTTATGGGAGGAAACTAAATCAATGGTTCTATGTCAGAACGTGATAAGTATGATTACTGGAGCGTACAAACAAAAGTAATGCGTCATTGCTTTTACAAAAATAAATAAAATTTTCCCACTCTCCCAGCTGATAATGCAGTTCTTGTCGCAATCGCGGATTTGACGATTAAGTAGCTACGATTTTATTTTGTATTATTTTTTTCCCATTTAAACACCTGTTAACTACAGTACTTGAATAACAGTCAACTGCAATTATCATATGCGTGACTTGCAAAACGAAGGTAAGTCGAATTTCCTTGCGCGTAAGAATTATACCTTAACGATATTGTACAGCATACCAGCGTTCACAAGTAAGAAGACCAAATAAGATCGAGGCTCTTTCGGCCTATCAACAATACAAAACCCTGCTCGTGTATTCAATGGAAATTACATGAAATTCATCAAGAGTACATTTTCGAGCTTTATCGCGTCTGACGTGAACTTCAAGCTGAGGCACATAACTTCAAGCATCTGTAGGAAGGAAGGAAGGAAGGCTTCACGTACAGTACGTGCCCAGAAAGCAGAGCCCTTACCAAGCGCAGCAAGAGGCGGGTCCCCCTTGAAGAGCAGCCAGTGGAGGGGTGACGCACCGTGCAGTTCTACAACCCGCATCATCGGCCTCTGCTCACCTCCCTCCTGTTTTTCTCGGCACTGCAGCCTCTTCGTTAGGTCCGTTGCGTATCCCAGTGGAAATTTAACCGGATGACCTTCAATATAACTATTTCGTAAGGTCCGTGGCTTATCCCAGTGAAAATTTAACCAGATGACCTTCAATATAACTGTGGTTTTAAATTGCTACAAGGGAGGGCTACCAGCTGCGACGTGAAATCTAAAAAGTGATGCCCAAACACGCCAGGCCCGTGTTGCTGATGGCAAGCGAAGGAGTTGTGGTCAAACCAGGGTAGTCTGGCTTATCCAATTGTGCGACCCGGCAGCAGGGAGACTCGCATTTTATTTAAGAAATTTTATCACAATATCGTTGTAAAATTCAGCACACACTTTCATACGCTAGGTGATAACTTAGTTTGATACTGGAATTGTTCACATTTCATTTTAAGGATGAACAACAAGTAGTCAATACTGAAAGTCTTTTACCACTCATTCTTTCCGTAATATGACCATTACTGAAAATTCTCCACTTCAATGAACGCTGAAAATTGAAAAAATGACTACAACATGAAATACTGAAACATATGGAGGGAATAATTAAACTAAAGATGTAAAAACTTCAAAAACTTGCGTAATTTTTGAACAAATTTTTAACCATTAAATTTAAGCAAGAGCAAGAGTGGGGATCGTTAGATCTCAAACATCATTAAATTTTAGGTAGCGCGGCGCAGCTTCAAGTCACGGCTACACGCAGTCAATGACTTGCTCGAGTTGTGAAATTTAAGGCTCACTGAATCATAAAACAAGACGTGGCGAACGCAAGACTTGGGCGAACACTGTAACACTAGTTGCTCATTCATAAGCAGGAAACCGAAAGTGCTGCAATAGGTATCACGAAAATGGGACTCATTGCACGTTATACGAATCACGGATGAAAGTTCAAACAAAAGCTTGGAGATGGTAGCGAAATGGCCCAGTGCCAGACACAAATCATTTTTGCTCGCGATACACAACTCGAATTTAGGAGTATGTCCCTGATCACTGTCTGGTAGTGTATCTGAGAACCAACAGTTGCCTATGGCATTAAGTTTGGAGACGTATTCAACACAAGGTAACAAAGAACATAGAGAGAGTTTACGAGAGAGCGGCGAAAGAAGGCGTGGTATCCTCCGTGACTCTTCGAGCTACACTGACGACAAAGGGCCTGCGGGCTGCCCGCACCCCACCTTCAACGCAAAGCTCAATGCACCCTCGCAAAATTAATGGATATAAGCACACGTCAATTAACAAGACTTCGAGAACGAGGGTCATCGATCAGAAACAAATGTGTTACGATATGTACCGTCCTTCGAATTCACGAACGCCAACAGAGGTGTCACTAGGCAGTGCTAGAAGAGGCATGTCGTTCTCGTCAGTTAAGATCACAATTTCTCTCTATCAGCACTTAAATGGCTTAGTATACGCCTCCATCGCCACAGGAGAGGCGTTCCATAGAGAAGGAGGAAGGCAACATTTAGTGTGGAGTTGAGGGAATCTACGCCCGAGGTGTGTTCTAACACGAGATCCCCCTCCTCCGCAAGTTTATGGAACAGGAAACAAGTTTATGAAACAAGATAAGGTGGAAGAAAAAAAAATAAGAGGTAGTGAAAAATAACAGTGAACTGAAAAAAATGGTTCATAACAAAACAAATAACCGTTTTATTTCATGGAAAAGGCTTACCTAACGATCAGCTCGGGACCTCGCATCTTCCCCCTAAAAGCTGTAATTCCCATAGATACAATAGTCGTCTCCCTCAAAGGGACTCTCTTAGCACCTCTATAAAACTTTAAGCTGTCTAATGATTTAATTTAATTAGTTTTTACAAGACAATGAAAGTCGTTTGTTTTGTAACCCATGGGAATGAGCAATTGATATTTAAAAAAACAAATAAGAACAACCAAGGAAAAAATATCTAATATTCAAGGCCATCAGAGGTACTCTCTGAGTAAAAGCCGAGAACTTACACATAAATTAAAAGCTTGATCTCAGTCAAACTAATTCAGCACGTTCGTAAATAACTTGAGTCAAGTCTTGAGGCATGTGTTCGAACAACATTGCAAGTGCGGAACAAAACAATGAAGAATGAAGATGATTCAAGCCACTGTGTCGAGGCCATGGAGAAAAGTTGTGAAGACAAGGTAGCCAAGTCCTGTGAGGAAGGCCATACGCTCTGAGTTACAACTTCAAACACAGAAAGCGGGCCCAAGAAACAAATCGTATCAACAAATGGAAGGAATGTGCGCATCGCGCTGCTCTGTCGACATGGGCACCTAACGAACGCTCGTTTGTTAGAACGACCAGTGCTACACGAACATTTCCACTCCTGCAAAGAACAGGGAACGTTTCCTCGCTATTTTTCTCATTCCTGTAATGATTCTTTCAGTAATCTGATACAAGCTTCACGATATAAATTCAGTCAAAGTAACTTCCGATCGTCAAGTAATGCGAGTAGAGTTAAAAAATCTGTAAACCTGGTTTTAAAATTATGCGCAGTTTTCATTGCAAATTTTAAATTTGAATTCAAAGGCCTCCAATACATATCACGCTGTCAGAAATTTTAAATTAGATTTTAGTTTGAACTTCCATAATCGCAACAAAGACGTTCCAAAGAGAGGATGGAGGAACGCACTATTTAGTTTAGACAAAAGAAAACGCGGGATATATGCACAAGGGACACAGAAACATGAAATTGAGAAAAAATTATGAAACAATATAAAAGTTGTAGAAGAAAGTAGTAGGTTAGTAGGTACTAAAAAACAGGACATCAGTGAACCGAAGAAAAGATGGTCCGTACCAAAAAAAAACCTATTCCATTTAAACAAAAGGCCTACCTGACCTTTAAATAGCTTGGGATCTCACATACTCTGGCTGGGAGCGCAAATTCCTATAGATACAATAGTGGGAAACGAGGTGTGAGGTGTGCTATAAGAAAGAAGGATCGTAAAAACAACTTCCAAGGATCACAACTAGACCACAAATTATGTTCAAAGTTAGATGATGCACTCGAAGAAATAGCGCGCTTTATATCAATGCTGGTCAATTTTGAAAGCAAGCGCGATAGCTATATACTGCTGTAATTAATGATATTCACTAGAAACCGTCAGAGGGGAGGAATCTTCATTAACGCTTGACTGGCGAACGCGTCGTGCACCATGAAGGATGAACACTTACTAAAATTAATGAACACAATTTGACAAAGAAAACACAGCATGTTTTAAATACATTGATACGTTCCCAGTGACGCACGCACACTCACGTGCTGCTGAACGGATGTGTGCCAAATATGTTATCAGTGTTAGAAGATAAACTGTGCAGTCTTCTTCTTGGGCAGTTTTACAGCATGTTATTCCTGACATGAACTGTCATTAGGAGCAACTCAGCACCTCGGTGTGTGCGATCAATAACACCTACAGACTAGGCCTCCGTTAATGGCCAAGTTAAGGCGATCATCACAAGGAAACTCTGAGAAGATTTAGTTCAAGTGGCCCGATAAGCGCACAGTGTTTCAGGGCCTCAGTTGGCATAGCCAGTGGGTGCGGTGGCAAAAGGAAGCGATGTGAGCCGCGTCAAGAAGCCACAAGGTAAGACGAGAGTTATGGACGAATGTGAATGAGAGATCGGATTCGCGGTAGAACGGTAGCCATTCGAGAGACAGAGAAGAGGAAATTGTATGAAGTTCGTATTGGCACACTAACTTAAATACTCATCACATCCATAAAAAGACTTGAACAGGGGAGCGAGCATATCAAGGAAAGAAAATTTCAAAGAATGAAGTCAACTCAACGTTTCGATGACACTCGCGCAAATCAGTTGCACAGAAGGCTGCTCTTAACAAAAAAGAACATGAAAATGATGCAATCTCTTGAACTACAAAACCAGATCCACAGCAGCTCCCTGCAGTACTTGAGTGCTTCTAAGAGGCGACTCTGGGAAGACTACTAAAGAACTAAATTTCTCAAGGTACACAAATACGTACACCAGTTTTCACTTTCTAACGTACTTGATGAAACAACATGAATATAAAATACTAATGCGTATTTTCCACACCGAAGCGCCAAGTCAAAAACACGTCAAAAAAATATCTACTGCAGCTCACTTCTCAGTGAATTTATCTACATAAAGCTGAAATAATTCGCATTTGCGCACCAATATGATCCAAAGCAACCTTTTTGTTTCTCAAGGGAAGAGCTACTTGAATTCATAATTCAAAACAGAAAATCGCTTGAAAATCAACTAGCGATTAAAGGTGAATGAATATAATCGTTTCGTATGGCTTTACCGTGCTCAAATATTGGGTGACACTGAACACCACGTCGTACACATGATGCAATGCTTGACACGTACCCCAATTCTGAGTGAGATTATGAAAACACAGAGAAGGTTAACATTTTAATCAACCATTTATTATAAAATTCAAGATTAGATTAGATGTTAGGTTAAGCCTCCCCGACCGCAAAACAAGTGTTCCGAAGAAAGGAAGGTACCAGTTAGCATGGAGATAATGGAGATAAGGGAATGCGGGATCTATGCAAAAGGGACATAGAAACAGTAAGTTGCGAGAGAATTTCATGAAACAAGATAAAAGTTGAAAAAAAGTAGTAGGTGCTGAAAACAGGACAGCGGTGAACCGAAAAAGGTGATCCTTAACATAACAAAAACATTTTATTTCAACAAAAAGAAGGCCTACCTAACTCTCAGCTCGGGCCTTCACACATTTTTCCCTGGGAGCGCTAATTCCCATAGATACAATAGTTGTATACTCCTGAGGGGGATGAAATTCAAGGACATTATTCTCTACAGTAACAACAAAATGAATACCATTTCTTCTTAGTTGTTTTGGAAAAATTGGGCGTCAATTATTCATAACTATTTGAATGCCCAATGCAATAGCAAGATAGCAGGGAAAGATACCCAATGGAAATGAAATGGCCTCGTAGTTCGGTACAGCAAATGCACCCGCCATACAAAACATATAATTTCTCCGCAGCACAGATAGAAATATTCTTACGATAACTCACTTGAGGTGGAGAGCGCATTCTCACAACTGAAGTGCACCATCTAGCGTCTCAACCACTCATGCACCAGTATCGAGCGTAAACTGAACATAAAATGAGTTTTCAAATTCGGAAAATTTCGAAGACTGCAACAGTGTATACCTATTTAATTCGTGATTAAATACAAGCGTCATTCAGCTTTTACTCTCCATGAAGTTCACGTCACGGTCAATTTACTTAATCTTTTCTCGGCTACCAACGGCAATAAGGAAGCTGCGGTTACATTGCGTTCAGAGTACGAGGTAACGTTACATTCAGAGCAGAATTTGATCTATTGTCAGTATGACACACACCGAGCGTTGGCACTCAGTTATGCAGAGATAAACTCAATGCCATGTATTTGAGGCTAAAAGTATACACGAACACGTGTTTTTTTAAAGTCCCTGTCTTTCTTTGCATGCTTATCATTGATATCTATTTTTTCACATTTTTGCTCTTCAATCGCATTTGCATTTATAAATTATGTAAATTATACATAAGCATCTCAAGTTAGACCAACTTAATGATTGAGCTATGAAGTTGAATAACGCCGCTGATTACTGTCTTGTCTGTACAAGATCCAGTACTTAAACTTTCGAGTACAATTTAAGCCATTTTTCAATTCGTCTTTTTCAAATTCATTCACTTTTTAGACACGCAAACAGTATTAACTGAAATGAAAATTGCCAATACAAATTCTGGATTGATGACCATTCCATTAAAGTAGGATAAAAATCTTCTTTAAGAGCGAATTTCTTCGGCAATATTTCTTTTTCCAAGCATGAAATGATTCACAAAGCGACACGCTGATGAACAAATCACGCACGAAACAAAAAAGCACGTGCAGAACGAGATTCCCTAGGAAGGACTTCATGAATCATCCCATGAATAATAAATCGAATGACAATTTTTCAACATTCTAGAATAGTGGCCATGAAACTATACACAAGACAAAGAAAGTAAGGCAAGACTGAGCAAGATCTGTGAAAATGGGCGAGCGAGAAGGCGGTGCAAGGGGCTTATCACATACATAGTTCATGAAATGAAGGCTTCGCAGTAAATAGGGGCGACAAAGCAGCGACGCGGGTTGAGAAGGACACCATGTCACCACGCGGACGGCGATAGCGTGAGTCAGGGCCGGCAGTGACTCACACGTTTCCCCGCCGCGGTTCTTATACACACCCGCGTCACTCGTTTATCACGCGCGACGGTTTAAGTAATCCCCATGTCTTGGGGCTTCGTAGAAATCGCGAGCAAAAGAGATCAAACACCATAAACTTTAAAAACGCAGAGTATGGTAATGATCAAGAGAAAGAACTTGATGCAAAACCCCTGACGTTACGAAGCACAGGATAAGGCACAAAGCCTTCGGTGCACAGGAGTGCAAATTGAAAACACGAACTTATGAAAAAATGTTCATAATTGGAAGGAAGAAATTCATTGGAAAAATGAAATGGGAACTACAGTAGAAAATCGAAGAATGTCAAATTCATTATTATTTAAAAATAGTTTCATGTTCTGTAAATGGTTAATAGGCAAGGATTGAGATAGGAGGCGACAAGCCGAGATGCTTACTAAGATAAGTGATAGAAATCAATGGTCAAAAGTGAGTTATGCCCATGAAATCGGAGCCCGCGAGTCCCATTTATCACAAAAAACGCAGGAATCTTACGAGCTGACATCACAAACGTCAGTTTGCAGAAACAATGACATTATTTGTACACTTGAATGAGCTATATCTAAATTGTCATCTGCAAGATTACGAGGCAAAACAGGCAAAGCAAAAAGAAGCCTCATTCATTAAGGTGTGATCAAATGCTGCTCAAGATCAACGTGGTCACAAAGATCGCCGCGCGTACGCAAGAGCTGCGCTAATTTGAAGCGACAATGCGGCATTTGTCAAAGGTTGATGTATACTTGATACTCAAGCCACACCTCATACCCAGAGATCTGCTAACTCGCTGTAAACACAGATTGAGCACGACAACCTAGCGATACTACCGCAACATCTGCATGCGACGTAGACATATTAGAGTGCTGGGATTCCACACGGCGATAGCAGAAATGATATTCGCTCTGTATATAGAAATGATGAATATCGAATACACCGATAAAACGCCTCCGTAGCGTCTTCGGTGGTAAAACGTCGTACATCTGAAGTGCTCTGATTAGTAACTACAGGGATTAGAAAAAGCTGCCCTGAAGGCATAATAGAAACTTACATACTGGTTTCGAACTAGGGCAACATGCATTCAGTGAACACGTCATCAAATATTCCAGGCATTGTTGTTCTACAATGCTGGAGAATATAACGTTCAAATCCTAAAAAGAGTCTTTTGAACGTACTAGAAAGCGATCCTTTACCAATATCAGAAACAAACAGTAAATTTGTAACATTTTTTCCAGTTTGAACGTAAAGAAATTGCCGGGCATGTTTGAACTATGAATGCAAATAAAAACAGATGTAGCAGGAATATGACGTTAATCGAATCGTAAGCTAATTTAAAGAGGTGAAAAATTATTCCCATCGTAAAAAAGTAGGATGCCAAGTGAGTATGCGGACTGTGCGTACAAACGCTACACCAACCTGTCACCCGCAATTAGTTAGTGTGCTCATCAGAGTGCTTGATACAGCAGGCTCATTTGAGACACATCTGACCCAGCATAAGTTGTTCGCTGCACCGCGCCACAATGTTATTGCAATACGGACTCGCAAGATGGCGGTAATGTTGCACCACATGAAACCCCCGCAGACTTCACTAGTCTGCGTGCTGTCAGACAAGTAACGAGACCACACCATTACATTAGTTGCTCCATTCACTCACAATTTAGTTTTTACTCAAGTCTCTGAGAGAATCTTCGCCTAATTATGGCATGAATGTGAGTTACCTCACGTTAACATGTTTGACAAGGTCAAACAAAAAGATGAATACCTTTCTTTGGACGCCTCATGAGTGTCACTCCAATCGAACTCGAGATTAATTTTGAACCATAAAATTCAGCATTTGCAGTATACTACTAACAACTAAGGTAAAAAAGGCTTGACAGGCTAACTTTCGACAGCCGTAAAAAAAGGCTTGTTTTTCAAATGAATACGAAATCAGAAGAAACAAAGGGTGAAATAAATAGATACTTTGAAGACTCAGATGACATAAACAAAGAAAGTTTAACAAGGAGCTTTGAAATAAAATCCCAGGAAGAGTTTAAATAACCATAATTGCTTATTCAGATGACGGTTATTGCAAAAACGTGACAGGGACAAGTAGACTTAAACTACCATAACCCTGTTCTAACGGTAAAAAACACAGACATGCTAAGTATAAGTATCGAAAGGAATTAGCATTCATTCTCAAAGGGAAGTCGAGTTTGTAACACCACCAAAGGTAAGTCGAGTTTGGTTACTCTACACCACCAAAAGTAACTCGAGTTCAATTACTTTACGCCACCGAAAGTAACTCGAGTTTGGTTACTCTACACCACCAAAGGTAAATCGAGTTTGCAACACCACATTCATTACGAAAGCAGTACTGGCGATCAATGTCCAAAGGCCATAACATAAGGCGAGAGCGTACCTGAGATGTTGAGCAAATGCTGTAGCTGGTAATACTTGGTGACCTCACAGTTCCAGTGCGTGGCGTCCGGCAGCGCGGTGGGGTCAGGCACATCGGCACCATAGCAAGGCTCGGTGCCGGGCGGCGGCGGCGCCTCGAAAGTATACAAATACGGGGACGCGCCAGGGGACGACGTGTCTATTGCAGTCGCAGGGGACGGGAGGCCGCTCGTCTCTTGGTCCAGCATCCTCAATGCATGTATTGCATGCTAGTCCATACGCCCAAACTCGCATTCAATGCAGTCCCATGATGGATGCAACGTTCAGGCGCAATTACTGCGTTCTATCGAAATGTTATGACCAACGTAGTTGTCGTTTTTTTACAGTTATAGCTAGAGATATGCTTTCTGAAATCGCCAAGTCTCTTCGAAGATCAAAATGAAAAAACAGATAGAAGAATGAGTTCTCGGCACAAATTTAATATAGTAAAATTAATCAGCCATGTGACTTGATCGCCTAAAATAAATTAACGTAGATCTAGTCACGATAAAAGATGAATTCTAGTCATAATGAAATTAATTAAAAGCAGAAAAAATATTATAACCAGTTTTGCATTCTGAATAATGCGCAGTAAAGTTTGACAGCATTGATAGACCGTACTCGCAACAGAGTGGTATTCAATTGTTTATTACCACCGATACTGAATACATCATTTTGTAAAATCTCACGAAAGGCAAAAAAAGAGCTTCAGTTGTCTCATTCTGAGAAATGATAAAATGAAACAAGCACAAATATGCAACTGTGTTCGCATACCGCATTTGGATTATTTTTTTGAGTGCCTCTTCGAATTATTCCTATCGAACACTTTATGAAAGGAATTATGCGCGATGAAAAATGAAATACACTGACTGTGAACCAATCAACAAAACGATAAATTTATCATCCACCAAAAAAAACAAAGAACTGGAAGTAAATAGTTTTGTGGTGAAAGACTTAGCACCGAGCGCGACAAATGTAATTCTCCAGTATAAACTCTAAAAATACACGAGTAACACCTAATGCTCCAACAGGTACGAACACAAATGCTAGACAAACAGCAACGCAGGAAATATTGAATTAATAAAAATATTAAACTCTTAAAATATCAAACTTCACAGAAATCAAAACCCAATAACTTAGTAGCGATAGAACGATTTCTTATAACCAAAATACCACCGACATAAAATACTATGTCACTTTCTTCCGAAGACCTTTCGAATAGCAACAGGTCAATGTATGCTTGTCGACAACATACCCAATTTTTGTGAAAAAGGTAAAAGATTCAAAACATTTAAGCACGGCAAAGAAGAATATTATTTTAGATGGAAACGGTGAGCAGAAATAGCATGTCATATAAAGAACTTAATACTGTGCTGACTTTGCACTAACAAGACACAATGAAGAGCATAATCGCCCAGCATAACCAGCCGATGAGGGCTCATTTTTTCTAAGAACAAAATACTAGAATTTAAAGGTCAAACTGCTCCGAGGAGAATTCCCAAGCACTCATCACCGTCGGAAAAAATGCGTACATAATTCACCAATGCACTAAAATCGAGAATTCACCACCACACAAAATCGTAACACATTGCCCATCTAAATCCGAAGATGCGACACGTATACAAACCGCCCTCAAATTATATCGGGCTCTACAAAAGTCTAGTACCACTGGAGTGAGTCAGCCTTCTCGATGAGAACTAGCCCACAACTTGCTAATGTTAGAGCGATCAAACAAACACACGATCCCCACAGCAGCTCGAAAGCAACTGAGGGTGAGGTGACACGCTGCAAGCCTGCAAGGGCATTAAAATGTGGGCAACCTCCAACCAACACCATCACATCTCGAGCCTTTTTCCTCATATGAACCTCATCTCAGATAACAAAATCAATGCATTCCAAAAAATTAGAAAACTGTGATGAGTGATGAATTATCACTCATGCGTCAGTCGCATATGTTTGGTATTTCCTCTAAAATAAGGAAGAGTTAGATGAACACCCGAAACTTTTCGAAGAAGCGCTCAAAAAATAGTTTAAAAACGGTGACGGGAGTTGAATGAAGGCATGCAAATTGAAGAAGTAAAAATAGTATCGAAAACCCGCCCACAGGCCAGTCGCACAAGTGAAGCTTTCCATAAGAAGTTAGAAATAAGAAATTGGA
>JACJUY010004367.1:40232-58641 GCA_014220935.1 Platorchestia sp. MABIK
TTACGTAAATTTTATAGCAGTAAACTCACAACTGACTTCTGTAGCGCTACTGACATCACGGTAGACCATCAAAACCACTCCTCGAATAGACAATTGATAAGAACACACCGACGCTAGCTTAAAATCTGCCACCAAAGAAAGTGCAGGGTACAGCTCCACCTGTACAACCCCACACAAATGTCATCCTCAAGATTGATTGATGGATTATAAGAAAGTTTTAGCCTCCTTTACAACAACAAAGATGTTCAAAGAGAGAAAGAATGAAGGCATCATTTAGTATGGAGTTAAGGGAACGCGGAATCTACGCACGAGGTGCATATAAACAGTAAGATATGAAAGAAGTTCATGAAACAAGATAAAAATTGAAGAAAGTAGTAGGTGCTGAAAAACAGGATAGCAGTGAACCGAAAAAAGATAGTCAGTAACAAAACAAACAACCTATTCTATTTCAACGAAAAGAAAGCCTACCTAACCTTTACCTCGGGACCTCACATAATTCCCCTGGGAGCGCAAATTCCCATAGATACAATAGGTGTATCCCTCTGAAGAGTGTCATCCTCAAAGCAAGTTAGACTGTTCTCTGAAACAGACACGAGAACCGCGTATCAAATATGGTTCGAAAGAAAGAAAGAAATACGACACAAATTTAAGTACTGTCATGAAATACAATAAAAACATTTCTCGACCAAAAATGAAAGGCAATGCGCAACAATGCGAGCGCATGAGAACTCGCTGCCCACCATACAGCGTGCATGGGGTCAGGCGTGCCACATTTTTATTAATTATCAAATAACTGTGCCGCAGCAGAAAAAAAAACAATTTCATGCTTGCTTGCCATCAATCATATGCGATAGATTCAAGATTAAGACGGTGAAAATAGAATCATGAACTCGTCTGAGGTGCAGACTTTGAAGCTTGCATTGACGAGGCGTTTCGAGCTGTTCAGCACAGCAATACTTGAAAGTACGAACACAGGCGCACAAGCAATCCATAAACTCCGGTAACGCGCCTGCAACTTTAATGCAACCGAAACGAAGCTACAAGTTTTCCGAGATCGAAAGAAAACATTAACGTGCAGTTGAGTAGCAACTCGGCCTAATTTACAGCATATTAGGTAAAAAATTCAACCCGCGTGTGTTTCAATTCGTATGAAGATTTAGTGCTGGTTTGCGCTTCCCCGAAGTAACAAGGAAAAAAACTACCATTTCCTTAAACCAGAGAGCCATATGAAGGTAAGTTTTTTGCAGTGGGCGCAGGTTTAATTAAGCAGAAGAATTAGTAACGCTTTTTTGCGCTGGATAGACATAAATAGCGCGAGAGAACAGGAGCGCCAGGGTATTCAGACATGAATGGCAGTTGTAGCTTACATTAATCTCGTTCTCACATGTGCGCACGGAAAGATAAAAACAGATTTGAATGGGCAGAAATACATATTCAAAAGTCTCCTCAGTGCTAATTTGAAAAGAAGCGAACTTCGATTTTTCAATGACACCAATTTTCGGACGCGTGCGTTTACATCCCACTTCCTGAAATATCAGTTTACACAACACTGGAAGAAGAGACTATCATGAGCATAACAGAGCATAGGAAGAATATATTTAATACTTTAAAATTGCTTGAACGAACATGATTACGAAGTTATTTTTATTCCTTTTCCCTTGTGCTACAAATACAGAAGAAAAGACGGACGCAGTGCTGAGTAGATGCGTGCGCGTCACAGTACTAACAGGACTGACGGTCTCACAAGTTCCATAACCTCTAACGTCAGGAGGGAGTCGAAGCTCTGAGGATCTCCAATTGCTCCCACATATCCAACACTGACTATTTCAATTTTAATAAGTTGTGAATTTTCAACGAGAAATCGTAGCTCATAAGTCATGAGCTATGTTACGGAATTCAGCCGAGTCACGACTTTCTAACGCCGACGTCTGGCTTCCGATGAGTCTGAATTAAATTAACGCCGCCAGGGAGCACAAGAAGAGTGAAGAAACTCAGTCTTCGATCATTATTTTTCGTACGCAGAGGTGCAGATTTAAACAAAAGCGTCTCGTTAACTGAGTCTCATACAGTTATCATAAAAATGAGCTGAACTCCGAGCCTGATGGTCCACTCAGAAGAACATGATTCAGTGAGGTGGTCGTCAAGTTCATATTAGGTCGTAAATGAGATCATTAGAAGGGTCGTAAAACGAGTCCGTTTCAACAGCAGAGTAAACCATCGACTTCATTCGACCTATATTCCGTTGGACGAGTTTTCTTTTTAATTTAATATGGTAAAATATTCTGCATTTCATTCGGAGATTTTAGAAAATTAGCGAAGCAAAAATAAAAACAAATTTTCGGCATAAGTAAATCCCCGGCCGACATGCGCTTGTTTTCTCCACAATTGATAGATTAAAAATTAGCTTTAGCCTCCCTTTACCACAACAAAGATGTTTAAAGAGAAGAAGGATGAAGGCACTACTTAGAATGGAATCGAGGAAACGTGGAATCGATGCACAAAAGACTTTCCCGCAAGGAATCCCGTGCGCATAGAAACAGAAAGATAAGAAGGAAGGTTATGAAACAATATGAAAGATGAAGAAGAAAGTCAGAGGTGCTGAAAAACGGGACAGCAGTGAACCAAAAAAAGGTGGTTCTTAAGAAAACAAAAAATATTCAATTTCAACAAAAAGAAGGCCCCCCTAACTCTCAGCTCGGGTCCTCACACATTTTCCATTTGGGAGCGCTAATTTCCATAGATACAATAGTTGTACACTTCTGAGGGGTAAACTCTGAAGACTAGAATTAGCCTTGAGTAAACAAATTTTTATAAATTAGATTGTTTCTATTCATAATACATGACCCCAGCGTCTGTTGGGGTTGCCGGCAGACGCAACCAATACGTGCAGCAGCATAGATCAAATTGTATTATGAATTAATTTGAGAATCTTTAATCCCCAACGAAGATATTCCAAAAAAAAGTGGAAGGAACCAGTGGGTAAGAAATTGACAAATATTAACTCAAATCGATGAATACAACTCGAGAACTAAATTTATTCACTTTTTTAAAAAAAAAAGAACTAAAAAGGAGGCACCATTGGTAAAAATTTAAGGGAACGCGGAAGCAGTGAGCAAGGTGTGTTCCCGCACAAAATCCTTAGCGTATAGAAACAGTGAGTTTAAAAGAAGGACATGGAACAAAGTAAAAATGCAATAAAAAGGAAAAAAGCGCTGGAAAACAGTACAGCAGCGAACCGATAAAAGAGAGTCCTTAACAAACCAAAAAGCTAATTTAACTCAACCAAAACAAAAAGACCCAACTCTCAGCTCGGCTCACATTTTCATTTTGGGAGCATGTGTAGCAGCATAACTGAATATACAGTCGATCCTCGAGTTGTGCATATCTTGTGTGAACTTTAACTCATTCGGATACAAATTAGTCGAGGAATTTTCAGTTATTCATGAAGTGTTCACAATCACCAACATACCTGCAAACCACAGAAACGCTCCCAAGAAGGAATGCGTCTGGTCCCTGTATCTACCCATGATGTATCGATCAAATCCGGTACTGAATCGTAAGAGATGAGTTCTCGTGAAAGTGGCTAAGAATTGGTACAATATCCTTTCATTTCCTTCAGATGATATTTAACGTCATGAATACTAAGTACTATAATTCTCAGCACCCCATGCACCTCTCGCTCATTGAATGTACGTCGCCGTCGATTGAACGCCTACCCTTCCCCTTGACCTGCTCACCTCTACCCAATTCCTACAAAGGTGTACGTCATCGAATAACTACGTCGCTTCGAAGAATAGATTTCTGAGTCAACGTATTTTTAAGCATGGATAATTCTCATCATTTCAACGAGTTAAGGTGTAAGATTTAGCTTCCCATTAGATAATAGGGATAGTGGACATTACCAGTAATCCTTCAATATCCACTCATAAAACGGTTGTTCCCAATCACGCACCGAGGGCTTAGCTTAGACGGTTCACCTGAGACAAAGCGTCCAGTCAGGGAGGAGAGGAGGTTGAAATGCCACGTCGCTTAAGAGGGAATAGCCTCATGGAGAAACTTTCATGCTTTGCGGTGTTTTTTTCAACAAAACGAGCGCGTTTGGCACGGAGATTACGTCTATAATGTCTTATTTTATTTGCTCAAACAAAAACTTACAGCAAAGGATGAGAAAACCACTCCACATTCCAAATAAAAAAATTATATCCGTCATAATTAACTGACCTCTTTTCTCTCCCTCTTCACATAACCGGCGCCGAAATGAACTCGAAAGATAATTCCTCATAGTTACCATCATGTCCAAACAATCTTTTCTCTTAATTAACAGGATTGTGATACACAGCGTACCAACGTTCATCAATTTCAATAGGGGTACAAATATTCTTTCATGTCTTCAAGTTTTCCACGTAAGTCAGGAAAAAACAGAGGGAGAGAGAGCGAGGAATGTGAAAACAACAATGATTGTAATATAATACTGACGATCCTGAACATGCACGAATAAAGGATTGCATAAAAAATACGGCTCAAGAAGTGACTGCAATTGAGGCAGGAAAGAAGCAGGAGCCTGTCTTGCCAAACAATACAGCGACGGAAACTGATGGTCGTACATGAAACGCAGCGGCATCAAAAAAATCACACGATTAATCGCATCAACGAGACAAAGAAGAAGCGAGACTATGTATCACTGAAGTTTGGCCAGAGAACAACGCTAAACACGATTGAAAGTTCACTACGCTCAATGCCATTAAAATTTCAGTGCGCTTCAAATTTTTCATTGTCCAGCGTTTAGCACGCTTAATACGATAAAAAGTTCAGTGTGCTAAACACGATAAAAACATCGGTACGCTAAATACAATTAAGAGTTCATTCGCTTGACACGACTTAAAGGTCAGCATGCTCAACATGACAAAAATTTGAGTGTGCTGAATACGAATAAAAAAGTTCATTCGTTGACCACGATAAAAAGTTCAGTACACCAAATGCAAATGTAAGTCCATTCGCTTCACACGATAAAAAATTCCAGTACCCTTCAACACGAAAAAAGTACAGAACGCTCAACGTGATTAAAAGTTCAACTCGTCGCTCGTCCATTCGGTAGAAATGAGTCAAATAAAACACTGAAAATACATCGTACAAAAGAGTATTTCTTATTGAAACGAACACATGCTTGTTTCATGTCTTATACGCTCTTAACTTCGCAATAAATTCTTCGCATGAAAAATTAATAAATTCTCGCAAGCATCACAAATCAAAGTAGTAATGCACTTGGGTCAGGTCTTAAGACTACTGGCTTTGCAGTATAAATTCAAATGAATTATTATTTTCCACCAAAGAAAATGTCACTCTTAATTCGCAAGTCGTTCTAATTCAACAATTCTGTTTCTTTAGATTGACAAAAGCCTGACGCAAAAGACGAAAGTATATGGTATTGTTTACGAAAAATGTTGAGTATACTTTATTTGCTGATGGAAATATACAATGTAACACGTTTACACTGATCACAAAAGCCTGACAGTGAGCATATTTTCCAAGCCTCAAGAATTTAATTTATATTGCATGCTGCGTGCGATTCTTCGCTGCTTCCTCGTCACTTTTGTGCTACATGTTCACAAAATTTTTGAACGAAGTAACTCATCACGCTAACCTTGCGACACCAACGCTGCAAAGTAAACTGATAGAAACAATATAAATAATGAGCGAGGATCATCTGACTCACACAATAACACCACTCGAGTGGAAGTAGCACTCCCTGGCAATTTTCTAACGACCAGATAAAGTCGAACCACGCCCGCAAAACTAGGGCTCAAGAGCACATGCGTGTAATTTAACCTTTTTTCGCTCAGTAATTACGGTATTTTTGTGCAGAACAAAACGGTGCGAGAAGATCAAATGAGACAGCAGTTGACAGATGAAAGTAAAGCCGGCAAGTTTGAAGCCTAGCTCGGACCGAGGGGAAACTCAATGCCAGGCATTTAGAGGGGCACCCCCCGAGGTGGGGCTGACTCACTTCGTAGGTATGCGCGAGCGAGTGGTACGTGCAAACCTGCGCATGTTGTGCTGCGGCCGCAGGTCGCTCAGCTCCTCCTTCTACAGCAATGCAGCAGATATTGCAACAGTACCGTCGTCTTACGGGTTAACTTTCCACCCTTACATCTACCTGACACAACTTATTATTGATCAGAACTTTAACACGTTCACCGCGTTTGCGCAGTTGTTTCTGTGTGTTGGGTTAGGTTGGAAGAAGCCGTACTGAAAAACTAGCTTTACTGCACGAATACTTTTCAACCTTTCTGAGAAATGAGATAATGCAATTGCACGATAACGTGTTACCTAGTGTGCTGAAATTTAATGCGTAAAAGGTAGTAAAATAGCTTGAATGCTATACGTTCACACAGGTGCGAATATGAGAAATTTACCTCATGATACACATACGTTCCACTAAGCAGGGAACGTGTTAAACGACCAGCGACCCCCAAAAAATATTTCTTTATATCTAGCCAGAAAAAGTAATAAATCTGCCAACTGATCATCATTAGCTCGCCATATTTTTCCATAGCCTTATGATGACGAAATCGATTAGAAAATTGCTTGTGTACATCTTTTTGCGTTGAAATAGTATTGATTTCTTTGCATTCACTGTAATGTTAACATCTTATAACGTCGAGAATTTGAGGCATGGATAATAAATTTTTAATGGACTACTTGCGCCATATGCCATTAAAATCTGCTATGAAATTTACAATAAATTTTCCGCAACTCAACAATTAACGATCCTCTCCTTGACCGCACCAGCCAGGAGATTTGAGTTTTCATTGGTGGTAGGATGTGTGCACCATGTTGTAAAAGGCTTCTCAGGGGGCAAGCATAGTTCGCCGGCACAAGTGTGCGCGCCTCAGATGGTAGTTACTCCTATAAAGAGCACTCGACTCATGTACTGAAAAAAATGGTTATCATTACTCGCAAATGATATATTTTATGCCTGTCTCATTGAGATTTAGTGTGCAGCCCAGACGATAGTCTTTTTTTACTTGAAAGCAGTGTCATTTAGGGTTGACGAATTCACTCCAGTTTTCCCAACAGATTGGAAATGATGACTTTACTTGGAAAAGCTAGCTACACAGGTAGAGAGATCACAGCGAGGGCGATGAGACTGCTGGTAACATGCGAATCTCCGTTAGACTTAAAACTTCCTTGTGCACGTGAAAAATTAGGTTTTAACAGTTTTTTACTTGGGTTAACAGCATCGGCAAAATAGTCAACGGATAGATAATGGTCCGTCGTACTTGAAGCACTTTGGATTTCGCATGCGGGAGAGTATAATGCTTTTAGCCACGATGTTATAGACACAGATTGTCTTTTGTTTTTGGTAATTACACACTGGCCAAATCTATGACGGTCTAAGTACCTCCCCGTAGTGATGAAAAAATGGAATGCATGAAATGTGTCCACAAGACTCTTGCCGACGAGTGTAGGCAAGTATCTAGCGTTTAATGTCAAAATCTTGACAAAAGCCTGTACTAAAATTACATCTATTTTTCTTCGTTGTCAAGTGCACAGCCATGACGCTACGTCGACCCAGTTGTCAATTCCGCGCTGTTATGTTAATGAATGTCTATAAAGTACCGCTTGGTATTCGTGAGCATTAGTGTTCCATGGTCTCCAAATGTTCGCCTACAAGCTTTGCTCTAGATGCCTAGCTGTTGCGATGGCGTAAATTCCCTCCAAATTTAAGTGTAGAACTGGGGTGTCGGTGACGATTAACGGGAGTTCGAGTTTCGATTAATAAAGCTCGTGTCAGAGAGCGTCTCCAATACAGATACCAATAGATGGTTCTCAGCTGCGAGCCTTCGAGTAAAACTCAAGCTGTCTTTCCTGAAATGCGCCATCGTCTAGCGCCTAGAACCGCCACGGCTCTCTCATCCTTATAGCACACTTTGGTGTCAGTCGAGTCTGTATACACGGAGAACGGAATACATCCTGGAATCCTTTCCGATTCCAGCAACGTTCACAGTTGATGCTATTATATTGAAAGGAACTCGCCTTTCATAATCGAAAACGACATCGTTCCCGTGTCACACTGAGCCAACACAGGAAAAAACACCAACAAAGAGGTCACTGATGTTGAGCTCCATCTGCCATAATAGGTCCTCTCAACAGCATCGAAATAGTGCATCGCCAGCCAATCGTACATTCTGGTGTATCACATTAGCTGATATACAATCCAGAGCCTCTACAGTCCTTGAATTAAAGCACCCGAGAAAAATTAAGCAGTTAGTAGGCCGAAATCAGGCTAGAAAGTAATCACGGAGAATTCTGTGTAGTTCTTGGAATGCGCGCCACATTTTCATAGCTTGAAGCCATCGATGTTGAGCAGGCCTTCCGGTCAGTGATAACCTGACATAATAGGCACATCGTAAGCGAGCCACCCACTTCATAGGAAGCGCAACCTCTTTCCCAATGTGCGGTGATGTTACACAACACACACTGAAATACAGTACATAGTCAAAGCTGCAGTCCACGCCGATTAAATTAGACGTTAGTTAGACCATCAGTAACCACGACGAAGGCGATGATCAGAGAGAAAGGAAGAACGCATCACTTAACACGTACATAAGAGAACGAGGAATCTATGCATAACGCATAGAAGCAGTAAGATAAAAAAGTGTATGAAGCTAGATAAAAATTGATGAACAAAGTAAAAAGTGCTGAAAAAAACGCAGTGAACCGAAAAAGATGATCCGTAACAATGCAAAAAGCCTGTTCTATTTCAACGTTAGGAAAGCCTACCTAACTTTCAGCTCACATCTTTCCCCAGTGAGCTTTTCTTCCCATAGACACTTGTATACCCGTAAAGAGCATCACAAGCGGAAACACGAGCTTAGCTGCAGAATACATGCAAACTGGGATGCTCTGCGGAGTGTGCAGGGCGGCAGCAGCAGGAACACCACACGTCAGCAGCACGCGAGTCATTTAAAAAGAGCAAATACAAGGCAGATGACAAACTGAGCGGCGGAGACGGAGGGGAGCAGCGCCAGAGGAGGTTCACCCCGCTTGCCAGCAGTGATCGAGCAATGAAAAAGATCAAAGCGCTGCAGCCGACGTACGGTTTAGTACTCTGAGTCACACACATCACATTTGCCGCCTTCACGTACCTCCGAGCAGCACACAATGCAAGTGCGCACGGTAACTGCGGCAAGTTTCCACGCCCTCAACGTGATACACGAGTCTAGTGTTACGTTCCACGCAGGCCACGCATTACATTCCACGCGGATCATACACAAATCTACCAAGTATTTATGCATTATGTGATTATTAGATCAAATTTCTTCATACGACCATGAGACAAAACCCATGACGGACATGTAAAACGTTCTCATTAAAAGTCTTCCAAAAAACGTTCACACTAAAGATTGGTTGGAAGCAGAGATATCAAATGGCGAATACGAATGAGAACAAAACTCGCAAGCTATCAGATGAGGTAAATACGAATGAGGACAAAACTTGCAAGCTATCAGATGAGGTAAATACGAATGAGGACAAAACTTGCAAGCTATCAGATGAGGTAAATACGAATGAGGACAAAACTCGCAAGCTATCAGATGAGGTAAATACGAATGAGGACAAAACTCGCAAGCTATCAGATGAGGTAAATACGAATGAGGACAAAACTCGCAAGCTATCAGATGAGGTAAATACGAATGAGGGCAAAACTCGCNCAGATGAGGTAAATACGAATGAGGACAAAACTTGCAAGCTATCAGATGAGGTAAATACGAATGAGGACAAAACTCGCAAGCTATCAGATGAGGTAAATACGAATGAGGACAAAATTCGCAAGCTATCAGATGAGGAACACTCTGCAACTGATGTAATTTACGCACACATCAAAATTGAGATACAAACTTGTAGGATCACAAGGGCAACAACGTGTGAGGTTGACCGCACGCAAGCGTCAGGTGAGTTTCTTCACGTGTCAGATTAAATGTTAGTTTAACCGCCCCTAACCGTAACAAAGGTGTTCCAAAGTTATTAGATGTTAGTTTAATTAAGCCTCCCTAACCGCTAAAAAAAAACGTTCCGAAGAGAGGTAGGAGGAAGGCACCATTTAGTATGGAAATGAGGGAACGCGGAATCTATCAAGAAGAGACATATAAACAGTAAGTTGAGGAAAAAGTTTATGAAACAAGATGAAAGTTGATGAACAAAGGTGCTGAAGAACAGGACAGCAGTGAACCGAAAAAAGGTGGTCCTTAACATAAAAAAATATTGGATTTCAACAAAAAGAAGGCATACCTAACCCTCAGCTCGGGCCCTCATACATTTTCCCTCTGGGAGTGCTAATTCCCATAGATATAATAGTTGTATCCCCATGAGGGGCCGTTCCAAATAGAGAAAGGATGAAGGCACCATTTAGGATGACGTTAAGGGGATGCGGAATCTATGCAATACTGTGTTCCCGCACAAGCTCCCTCGCGCATAGCAACAGTGAGTTGAGAAAGGAAGGCTATGAAACAAGATGAAAGTTCAAGAAAAGAGTCAGAGGTGCTGAGAAACAAAACAACAGTGAACTGAAAAAGAAAATGGTGCTTAACGAAACAAAAACACATTTCGTTTCAACAAAAAGAAGGCCCGACTAAATATCATCTCGGGACCTCACATCCCCCCCTGAGAGAGCTAATTCCGATAGATACAATAGTTGCATCGCCTGAGGGGCCAACTTCCCGTGTCATAGCACGGCATAGCCGAAGGGTAACGCACGCTTCAACATTACTCCTACAACCAACGCTACATAATAACAGAATCAGTAATTGCTAAGGATTAAATTCCCCCCACACTATAGACGACTCAACGACGAAATGAGTCAGTACTTACCACACTTCTTATTCAAGTGGCGACTGACTATAAATTACCCAAGACATTTGGAGAATCAGTAATTGCTATGGATTAAATAAACCCCAAACTATACATGTCGAGTCTCAACTACGAAATGAGTCTGTATTTTACATCAAAGAAAACAAGACAAATTCCGCTTCTTCCGATTACATTCGAAGACAAAAATTGACAATTTTTGCCATTCCTCTCGCACTGTTGAAATTCATCCCCACAAGTTCAAGATTATTCGGTAAACCTGAAATAGAGAACGAAGAAATGTCTAGGAACAGCAAAATCTTCAAGACAATCCGCGCAAACGAACTACATTCGATAGCGACTTGACTGCCACGATTTTAGACGCCAATTGCTTCTCGCAACAAATATTTACCCTGATACACATCTCGCGCTTTGATAATTTGCAGCACGTATTCTGAAATATCGCACTTTCTGCCAATGTTCGTAGCGCGCGTCGGACTGAAATTGGACGGGCATGTTTTAATTAAAATTCTTGAGGAGAGTCGCCGAGGCAGCGGGCCGCTATCTATGTGATCTGGTGTAATGGCAGTCACGCGAGACCTGCCTAGATCATCTTGCGAGCACATGAAAGGGCCGCGCGGGTGACTCAACTCATTATTTACACACAAAAATAAAAGTAAAGAAGTGAGTCAGGGCGGCGGCGGCGGCGACCGAACAAGCACTGAGAGCAGCACGCAGGCAGCAAGCGAATGCCCTGGTCCGTTCACTAAGAGCTCAGAAGGAATCTCCCGCTGCCAGCAGTTGAAGGCAGGCACTCAGCTGTCGTCGTTTGCCTGCGCAGGAAGAAGCCACTTCCCTGATGCAAGCGCAAGTGCACACGCAACACCAATCCTCGTAAACAGCATCAACAAGGCACGCGCGCGACTTAGAGCACGCCAATGCAAAACCTAGGCGTAATTGGTCGTCATTTGCAGCTTGTAAGGTTGGTAAAAACCCAAACGTATTTAGTTGTCATTTACTGCTCGTAAAGTAGGTAAAGCCTCGACAAGATGCAATTTTAGACACCCAAGCTTGATTTCTGACACCGGCATTCACTTTATACGTAGATGGCTGAGGTGCAGCAACCGCGTCTCTTTTACGGCACGCGAGGTAATTGAAAGAGCGTCAACTGGTCATGTTAGCCCCAGCAAAAGTCACTTTGAATTTGCACCTCAGAAAAAAATATGTACTTCATTCAACCTTGTGCTTAAGTAGTATTATCCCATGGCATATGTCAGTGGAATGAGATTATGAAAATAAAGTGAATTAGTTCAAATTATTGGGAATATAAGTACAATTTTATAGAGAAGAAGAAATTTGCGAATCTTCTCTCTGTGAGACATGAGCGCAATGTTAACACGTTTACTGCGTATTGGGCCACATGCGTACATACAGGTAAATTGCCCATTTATTACGTGCCGGTATAAACGAATGACATTTTATCTGTTTCATGACATTTTTAAAAATAATTCTTGTCATACGAGGTGAAATGTTATCGTGCTATTGTATTTTTTATATTCATGAGGAAGAATTAAAATTTATTCCAGCTGGAAAATCGATTTCCCTATTCTGCTAATTACAACCTAACCAAACCAACCGTAACAGCCGCGGAAGCGCAGTGAACGTTTTGAAGGCGTTCATTTTATGTATAAATGATAGCACGCTCGAATTTTGCACGGTGCGCGCAGACGCGAAACGGAGAGCCTCAAATTATGCAAAATAAAAATACATCGCAACGCGCCATCGGATATCAATTAGGAGAAATCAGACGCTTGAAAATGTGAGCAGAGGAAATGAATTCATTCGCTAGGATATGCAATAAATGCAGCAACTTGAGGGAAAGTTCACAACCATGATTTTAGATCTTTATCACTTTAAAATTTAAAATTATGAAATTGTGAAAATTAAATTATAAATTAGAATGAAAAATACTGAAAGTTTAAAATAGAAGATGGCGACAGAAATCGCTTTTCACTTATTTTATTTTGAATTGCGAGTAAAAAACACTCAGAGATTCTACATACTTATGAAATGTTAAATCAATTCAATATTTTCATGAACATTTGAAACACTTTCAACAAATAAATTCATGTACAATATCACCTTTTATATTGAAAAAACCTTAAAAAAAAGTGTTTTTATAATATTAGAAAAGTTAGTTAACGCATCCCTAACTGCAACAAAGGCATTCATAATGAGAGGAAGGCAGTTAGTACGAACTTGAGGGAACGCGGAATCTATGCAAAAGGCGCATAGAAAAAATTGAGAAAGAAGTTTACGAAACGCGATAAAAGTTGAAAAAATGGTGGGTGCTGAAAAATCGGACAGCAGTGAAACTGAAAAAGGTTGTCCGCAACCGAACAAAAAGCTTATTATTTCAATAAAAGGATGCCCAACCTAACCCTTAGCTTGAGACCACACATTTTCCCCCATGAGAGCGCTAATTCCTACCCACACGACAGTCGTATCGTCCAGAGGGGGATAATAATAGTTATGGTAACAAATTACCCAAGATGAAAAGTAAAAAATATCAGCGACAGAATACACAAAGCCTTAAGCGAGTAACGACCAGCAAGATCACACCTTCAGTAACGTCAAATCACTTTACACCTGGATCATCAATTACAGTTCGGTCAGCAAAAAAAATTATCACGCAGAATGAGATCAAAACAGGCCGATACTGAGCTACTGCGAAAATATCGGCTCAGAGTACGCATCCCGGCTACGAGCGAGGAAATGCTTGGCTTTATTGGTAGTTTGTTGGCTTGTCAACAAGTAATGTTTGTCTCCAGAAAATCGCTACAGATACACCAGTCGACAGACCCAGGGCCGACATGCGTGTACTGGGTAACTTTGATACACCAGGATACCGGCGTTGTCACCACGAGATATCAACCATTTCACGCGAATGTCCACCACTAAACATTTGCAATCGGATTCGACCACTAAGCGTGTTGACTTGGTTCACCATTTGATGACAAAGGACTTCAACACAATTGACACAAAGCTATTGGCAAGGAATGGACGCGTGTTCCTGGAGTGGAATTCTTTAACTAACCCAAACAGCCACGATTTCAAATTTTTTTACTAAGTATGGTTCCCATACTCAGAGCGTGCGAGGCAAATCAAAATACCTTGATAACCACCGAATCGGAATACTTTTATCATTCTATAGACTTACTATAATATGGAACTTGCTTTACGAAAAGAATGTTCACACCATATGACCACCACTGACAATGCAGCAGACGCTAACGCAACCCCACGCTGTACGGTGAAGAACAGCAGCGTATGTCTTCAATTCAGCAACGAGAAGGTCCGTCATTGGCAACAAAAAATGGAGCAAAAAATATATTCTCTTTGTTGTCACCTCCAACATACAAGGCCTGGCAGACAATGTATGATGAGCAAAGCCAGCTTTCGCAGTCCTTTTAATTTTCTTCAGTGGATATTAGCAGTAAATAAATGTTTTCTCGTCCATGATCAAAGAACGGTAGGGGCGGCAGAGGGAGCACGGCTGAAGTAAGACAGGCGGGGTTGCCAGATTGGCCTTTTGCATAAGAAAATATTACAGGCTTTTAGGCTTATCTTAGATAAAATTTTACAATAGAAAAATCTGGTGACCATGCAGGAATGTCAGATACACGTGAGTTATGTACCGCAGTCGAGTGTGGTGCAGGCACTGAGCGAACAGACGAGTTCGACACAAAAATCTGAGCTATGGGTATCGTAATATTTTTAATTTACGCAAGTTCTTATAAACACGAAGCCGAAATCTCGCACGCAGATTGCAGTCAGTTCAAAACAATGAATGAAAAAATTGAGATTTCGCATCTTACACCCTCAGGAAGTAGCATGGATACGAGCAACATTCGTTGTTTGCTGCCACTTTCTTTTGCATACGCAAAGAACGTCCGGGTTTACTGATCGTACAGCAAATATAGAAGCCTTAGCTATAGCAACCATCAAGTTACTCTTCACGAATAACATGACTGCAATCACGAATACAAAGTTCAAATGAAAACACAGATTATATTAGACGTTAATTTAAGCCTCCTTAACCGCAACAAAGGCGTTTCAAAGAAAGGAAAAAGGCAACATTAGCATGGACTTGAAGTAACGCGCAAACTATGAACAAAATGAGTTGAGAAACAAGTTGTAATTTTTATTATTATTGTAATTGTTTAATCACAGTTAGTACTAACAAGCGATCCACACAGTGAGATACAGTATGAGAAAGAAGTTTATGAAACAAGATAAAAGCTGAAGAAGAAAGTAGTAGGCGCTGAAAAACAGGACAGAGTGAATCGGAGAAAGGTGGTCCATCACAAAACAGAAAAAATAATTTCATCACAAAAGGCCTACCTCACTTCAGTTCGGGACAAACCCACCTCAATAAAACCCTCGTGAGAAAGGAGTCTCGAAAGACTCCTAAATTCACACAAGGAACTCGGAGGAATAACAAGTGAGAAAGAGATCAGAATGAAGGCAAAATAAACTATAAAATAAATCTTAAAAATCGTGGTCCCTCGAGTCAGTTTACAAAAATTTGTGCCAACCAAATGTTTCATTGTTAACACTGAAAAACGTCGGTAGAAATCAACCTAGCCAAACGGTTAAATAGCTTGCAAGAGGAATTACGTGAAGATGAACTCTATGGATTTGAAAAAGAACATTTCATTTACTTTTACCTACGATTCTTTCTGAAACTCATACTCTTTTAACCATAAATAGTGTCACTGCACTGATTCAAATGAACAACTGAAACAAAGACACAGTTTGCGCCCTCAGAGCTGCATGATCCTACATGCAGAGGTTGACAGCTCTGATGATGAGACGAAAAATCCACGTTACCCACAACCAAATTTCAGCACAACCCAATGGAAAAATCTCCAAAATTCAACTTGCTCTCGGCAGAATACCATAGCGCAGAATACGCAGATTAGATTAGATTATTAGTTAGTTTAAGCCTCCCTATCCTCAACAAATGAGATTCAAAGAGAGGAAGGAAGAAGGCACCATTTAGTATGGAGTTAAGGGAATGTGGAATCTATGCAGAAAGGGCATAGAAACAGTAAGATGAGAAAGAAGTTCATGAAACGAGATCAAAGTTGAAGAAGAAAGTCGTAGGTGTTGAAAAAACAAGACAGCAGTGAACCGAAAAAAATTGGTCGGTAACAAAACAAAAACCTGTTATTTTAACAAAAAAGAAAGCCTACCTAACCTTTAGCTCGGGCCCTCACATTGTCCTCCTGGGAGCGCTAATTCCCATAGATACAATAGTTGTATCCCCCTGAGGGGTAGAATCCGCAGAGCTATCTTATTCAGAGTAACCCTTCAAGGAAAATAAATATAAAAAACTTGAGTAGTTAGTGAGCAAACACACTTAATGGACACACAAAAATAAAAGAGTATGAGGGGGAAGGGAGGCATAATTCAGTACATGTAGTTAACTTGGTCAAAATAAGTTTCAAACATTGGAAATATTCGAATACACCTCTATACTTACACATCGTGAATGATACTCATTTTTTTTAAATAAATGAGTAATCTTTTGTTGATCAACATGCTCAACTACTCGAGGTGAAAACAGAAATCCCAATTTACGCGACAAATAAGGGCGAGCAATGTGCTATTTTTGCGGATCAAATTTTAAGCGACAATAAGAGAAATTGAGTCTAAGGAGGTAAACTTCAAACATTATTCGTGAGTGCACTCTACAAGGAAAAGATTGCCTCGAGCTCAACTCAAGGCCCTACGATATAAACTTGAACTGACACGAAAATCAGAGAAAAACTACCATAATGGTCAATAGGGGACCTCAAGTACGTCGTCCCCATAAAGTTGTAATAAATTAACAGTTCCTCGCAGGGCAAGCTTAGGAAGATCATGCGAACACATAACATAGAGGAGCGAACACTTCAGCTGGCATCGTACACTTTTACTGCAATCAAGAACATCACACGCTCTTAAATTCGCAGAGAGCTCGGCTAATCGCTCCGTACAAGTGCACCTGAAGCTGCGGATTCCAACAATAATAAACAGAGGAAGACACTTGATGTGGCCTGGTGCACCATGTGAAAGGCAAGAGCGCGATGAGTCACGCCTATTTTATGTGGGTCATTTCTGTTGTGCTGAGCGGCGGGCGGCAACGCACGCTGCACCGCGCCCCGACGCACGCATTCTCGTTCTAAACTTTTATTTCCTATCGTTTTTTGCGTTAATACGCTTAGCGCTTCTAAGTACTTCGTAGAGCTCTTCTGTATAGATCGAATTATAAAACTGGGTGTCTTCGAAGTTAGGCTGAATTTCAGTATTTGAACTGGGTGTCTTCGAAGTTTGGCTGAATATGAGTATTTTGACCAGAAAAAAAATCCAAATGGCTACGTTGGGGCTCATAGCAAGGCCGTGCCCTGCGTGTTTCTCCGGTGTGTCAAACCAATACGTCTTCTGCACGGGCTTCTGTAATTACGCTCGACATTTACGTTCGATTCGGGTACATTCCGTTAGCGCCATGGGTAAAATAGTGTAAAATCGCCTTTTTCCAAGAATTTAGTAACTCGTGTTTTCAAAATCTACGTATTTTGTCCTGCCTGCTTCCACGAAGAGCATAGGTCGTAAATTTTTTAACGAATGCCTTGTGTAGTTCTAAAAATTCAGTTTTCATGAAACTTAAAATTAGAGAGCCTCTAAATGGTTAAAATCAGGTTAATTGGTTGGTTTGTTCTTCCTCAGAATATCATAAGAACGAGTGTGACCACTCGATGCGAGTTACAATGAGAGGAAACTGGAAAGTGAAACCGAAAAGTACCGAAAAAGCTCGTGCAGCAGGTCAATTGCACGGAACGCCTATTTTTTCGGGACAAAAAAAGAGAAGCGATGTGCTACTGAACGGAGAGGGGAACCGTAACTCTTACAGGAGCACCAATACGAACAATTGATTGATTGATTATTAATTAGTTTTAGCCTCCCCTTACCACAACAAAAATGTTCAAAGAGAGGAAGAATGAAAGCACCAAAAGAGTGTGCAAAACTTGAACGAAACTTGAACAAAACTTGAACAAGGAATCCCGTGCGCATAGAAACAGTAAGATAAGAAGGAAGGTTATGAAACGATAAAAGTTGAAGAAAGTTAGAGGTGTTGAAAAACAGGACAGCAGTGAATCGAAAAAAGATGATCCTTAACAAAAAAACATTTTACTTCAACAAGAAGAAGGCCTCCCTAACTCTTAGCTCAGGTCCTCACATTTTTCCCCTAGGAGCGCTAATTCCCATAGATACAACAGTTGTATCCCCCTGAGAGGACCAATACGAATAAACATGAACATCAGAGCCCCCAAACTGACGCTCTGGATTCTTTCCGTTACTCAAGCAACGGTGAGTTTCGCATAATGAGATGGAGACCACCTATGTGTTAAACATCAGTAGCCCCAATATCATCAGTAAAAAAAGCAACAGTCGCACCATAAGTAACAACATGAGCAGCAGCAGCAGCAGCACCATAACTAACAACATGAGCAGCAGC
>JACJUY010004367.1:58779-72635 GCA_014220935.1 Platorchestia sp. MABIK
ACCAATATCACCAGTAAAAAAAAAAGCAACAGTCGCACCATAAGTAACAACATGAGCAGCAGCAGCTGAGAACTGAAGAGCAGAGCATGACTCAGGGCCTGTGCGGGTGCCAACATCACGGCTTAATATTACTAGCATTATTATCACTAAGAAAATACTCGCACTTTGTTTTACATCAATCAGTTCAAAAATATACGTAGCACACTGAAGTCAATGCAGGAAAAGTTATAATCATTGTAAAACATCAGAAAGGAGTAAAATTGAAGAAATCGATTATTATTTGTAAATCCGTATTATGAGTTCTAACATTTACTGAGAAGCAACGAAAGATGATTCGTTCAATAAAAATAAGTCGCAAAAATATCCACATTTGGGTAGCTTTCCCCCTCTCCGCTCAGCCCCACAGGAAAATACGACAGCGGGCGCAGAGTAAACTTATCAAAAACTAACATCGGCATCTACGGATGCTTTATTTCCAATTCAAGCCTGATGCATATCACCATGTACATTGGTGTTTCAAATGCCTTATAACCAACACCAGGACGCACAACGCTTTCCCCCGGTCAAGACCGGTACCCATTTCAGACACCTGGGTAAAATGGGGTATTGTGCTTTGAATTTTTCTCCTATACCCAAAGGAGAAAATGGCCACCCAGAGCCGAGATTCGAACCTTCGATGCCTTCAAGGAAGGGCAGGTCCTTAAACCACACGGCTATGACGAGCATTAAACACTACATCTGATTCAGTTGTATTGAAGATAGTGGTTATTTCCATGCAAAGCCCGTAAAACGCTCAACGTACGCGAATGCTTCCTGAAACACATTCAGTGTCGCCCTAATTCCATGAGCGTGGCAGCAATGGAGCACGGATTTTACACGCATGGATGCGTCAAACTAGCGCTCCGATCCTCGAACATATGACTGCCGCAAAGTTTTGCACTTCAAGCGAGACTCACCGTCACTCGACCGAGACTTGCTAAATAAACCACCACATCAAGATCAAGCCTCGTGTTATTCTTTGATGGTGCACTACTTTACCTGTAACTTCGTAACTTTCTCTTATACCTAATGTGCAATACAAAGTAAAACATCTTACAGCACGAAGCAAATACACCGCTTAATTTCACTCACATATATTAGACACCACTACTTTTCGTTCCGTATCCAAACTGATGCTAGGGAATACATTTGAATTCATTAGAAGCTAAAAGAACGCGACCTTGATAGTGCTTCAAGAGCGCTACCTCTATACTCACACCCGACTGTATTGCCATGATGCAAGCACACCTTATCAGACAAGTTACAAGAATTAGAATAGTAAAACAACAACACGCCTATTTTACCAATAAAAGGATAACGATGGGCTTACAGATTGTAAGATGCATCAAATACTGGCAGCTGGTGATAGATCGAGACCCGAAGCTTTCATTTTTGTATTGACCACATACAATTGAAGAAAAAAGGCAAGTGCTTTGATTTTTACCCTTAACTTTTTGTTAGCAGGTGACGTGAGCTGAACATCGGCTGTGAGCACGGTTGCCAGATAGACTTTTCCCTCGTACAATTTCTCCGATTAGCTCTTTTTGATTCAATAAATAATAATGCAACAAATAATACACGTTCAATGGATGATAGAACTGCAGGGTTACTATAACTGAAAATAGGCCAAACATGAAAAATTGAGCGAAGAAAGCAAGCAATACATTGATGTGGTAACCCCTGCTGCGATCAAAGGGAGGCTCAGACACGCTGTCCCAGGCACGAGAGAGGCGGCGCTGACAAGCCCGACGCTTTGATCCACTTGCCATAACATGGCTGCCAGCGAAATTTAAACGCTAAATAGTCCGCCAACGTCGACGAGAATCCCCTTTTAACACGTTCCCCGCGTATTGGGCCATACGTGCACCAATAGGTATATTGCTCATTTGCGTACTGGTACAAATGAAGGACATTTCAGCTGTTTCGCGACCTTAAAATGTAACTGTTACCACACGAGGTAAAATGTTATCGTGCAATTGTATTTTTCGTGTTTCTCAGAAAGGAGGCCTGAGCTGAGAATTAGGTAGCCTTCTTTTTGTTGAAATAAAATTTTCTTTTTGTTATGTTAAGGACCACCTTTTTTCGGTTCACTATACTGTCCTGTTCTTCAGCACCTCTGACTTTCTTCTTCAACTTTTACCTTATTTCATGAACTTCTTTCTCAACTTACTGTTTCAATGCTCCTGCCTAGATTCCTCATTCTCTCATCTCCATACTAAATGGTGCCTTCCACCTTCCTCTCTTCGATACGCTCTTTTTTGTAGCGGTTAGGGAGGCTTAATTAAACTAACCTCTTATCTAATCTCTCAGAAAGGATAAAAATGAATTTGAGCAGTTAAGTCGATTTCTCAATTCTGCTACTGACAACCTAACGAAGCCCACCGTCAACAACCGCGGTGAACGTGGTGAGTTCCCTCCTTAAAGCCCAACTTCCGTACACTACACACACATCCATGGGGAAAAAATTGAACGCTTTTATCCCCACACACCCGTATATTAGTAAGTATTTTCATTGCCCCACTTCTACAAGCATTTCATAGATAAGTTTATAAAAATGATGAACAGAATGTGCTCAAATCGCTCTGTGTACGCGTCATACTAATAAAATTTTCTTTTCCTGCGAAGTAAACTTGCACTCTCCGTTAAGTTCTCATTCATTAAGTTCTCTCATGACATGGCATCCAATCACACTTTATGTGATCAAAAGTATCCGGACACCTCCTAAAACATAGGTTCTTCATTTTGGGCGCATTGTGCTGCCACTTACTGCTAGATACTTCATACAGCGATCTCAGTAGTCATTAGACATCGTGAGAGAGCAGAATGGGGCGCTCCGTGGAACTCACGGCCTTCGAACGTGGTCAGGTGATTGGGTGTCACTTGTGTCAGAAGTCTGATGAAATCGACGCCTCACTTGGTGTAAGGAGCGTATACATTGGACGATTGAACAGTGGAAAATCGTGGTGTGGAGTGACGAATCACGGTACACAATGTGGCGATCCGATGGCCGGGTGTGGGTATGGTGAATGCCCGGTGAACGTCATCTGTCAGCGTGTGTAGTGCCAACAGTAAAATTTGGAGGCAGTGGTATTATGTTGTGGTCGTGTTTTCCATGGAGGGAGCTTGGACCTCTTGTTGTTTTGCATGACACTATCACAGCACAGACCTACATTGATGTTTCAAGCTCCCTCTCGCTTCCTACTGTTAAGAGCAATTCGGGGATGGTGATTGTATCTTTCAACACGATCGAGCACCTGTTCAAACTGCACGGCCTGTGGCAGAGTGGTTACACGACAATTACATCCCTGTTATAGACTGGCCTGCACAAAGTCTTGACTTGAATCCCATCAAACACCTCAAGGATGTTTTGGAACGCCGACTTCGTGCCAGGCCTCACCGACCTACATCGATACTTCCCCTTAGTGCAGCACTCCGTGAATAATGGGGCTGCCATTCCCCAAGAAACCTTCCAGTATCTGAAAGTGTACCTGCGAGAGTGGAAGCTGTCATCAAAGCTTAGAGTGGGCCAACACCATATTGAATTCCAGCACTACCGATGGAGGGCGCCACGAACTGCTAAGCCATTTTCAGCTAGGTGTCCGGATACTTTTGATCACATTGAGTACATCAGCTGGAACAATTCGATACTTCAAAAAATTTTAACACAAAACCTGAAAAAAATACCACCCAAAATTCCGTATTTTAGAAATAGCCTTAATCGCAAATAATCCGAAATATACAGTAGTTACGTACATGTTCCATTCAATTCTGTCGTAATTTAGAAAATTAATAGACGCTCATGGCGACACTGATAGCAGCGATGGTGGAAACATATCTTATAACAAACATGAAGTTATAAATTTCGTTGAGGGCACACAAAAGAGCATTAAACTTTGCCTAAAAGACAACTTCTGGTCATAAAGTTGTTCTTTCTCGTCGAATTCTTCAAGAAGACTAAATTAGGCACTCATACGTGCTCTTTTACGTCGGTAAAAGCTTCAATAGCTTCAGGAACAACACGGGAATCTATTTATACTACGCTATTATTGGCACTAAAAGTAATCATTGGAATATTCTCCCTCGTACTATGGCAAGTATGCACGAAATTGCTCATGAATTTCAACATGCTCAAGCTTGAAAATAATTAGCAAATATTTTTCTGTAAAAACAATGAGTTCACGGTTCGCCAACTGACAGCATAGATCATCGCCAACGCCGACACCGATGAAGTGATGGAGCTCTCAAACTTTCGAGTAACAAACATGCCTTTTTACTTTACTGCCTCGAAACGTAACGGCATAATTCTCTGTACACAACTCAAGCAAAACATTTCAAAACAAAACATTTTCCTTCTTACGCGACTAAAAAGTTAGGCTCACACACCCACACACACAAGAATAACAAAAACATGGGATAAAATGGAATCTCAGATCTTTCACAAAATTTTCAGATCACAAACCAAAGAAAAACGAACGAGGGACAGAGCAGTAAATGCAGGGATACAAGAAAAGCACGGTATTGTAATTAGGCAACTACATTCTGGACGGGTTAGATGCAGAGCGCTTCTTCCTCGGACTGACTCACCCCAAAGATGAGCACTGGATGTCACTCGAGAAGAAGATTCCGAAGTTTTAGCGTCGATGTCCGGGCGCAGAGAACAGCTACCTGACAGAGCGTTCGGAAATACCGAGACGGCGCTAGAGGCCATAGATCCGGACCTCACAGACACCGGTCCTGCACTTGTGAACACAGGTCCTGGGCTCGTGGACAGAGATTCATTTTTTGATGCAGGTTCACCGCTTTTCGGTTCTAGATTCTTGTGCACAGATCCCGCAACCGCAGACAATGGTCCTGAAGTAAGGGGAACACCTACACAACGCGAGGACCTCAAGTTAACCAACATGGATCCAGTCGTGGCGGGTACAAGTTCTGCGTTAACAGAGGCTGTTGCACATCCAGCATTGGAGGTTAAGGGTGCAACAATTTCTCCACGGACGACCTCGTCGCTCTGCTCACTGGCAAACTCACTGTCTCCGTATTTAGTCTTCAGAGGCACGTAATTCTGCAACGGTTTGTGAACGGGAGATTTTGAGCTTTTCAGAAGAGAAACTGTCTGCGTGACAGGAGCTCGAGACGTTAGATCCAAAACTGCTGTTTGAGATGAATGAGGCCTGGTTCGGTTGGATGGCTTTCGCGCTGAAGAACGCTTTCCAGACGCTTTGAACTGTGCATATGAGGAATAATCTCGTTTTATTCGACCATCTTCACCGTCGCTGATAGAGTTGACGTCAAAAGTCGTAGAATCGGAATCTGATCTATCTTTCCCATAGCGCACTGGAGTAGGCATAACTGAATTCTTGCTCGACCCGCCGGACACAGTCGAACGCTTCTTCGTTCTCTTTTTCGACAATACATTGACCTTTCCCAATTTGCTACAGTCACCTTTTGTATCGGGTTGGAGTATCGATGGCTGTTGCTTTGCAGCTGAGGTTTGGTCAGAAGAAATTAATCCAATTTTGTTGCTTGGAGGAGTAATAAAATGCGCCTTCGTGTCTATACATGCGTATGACCGACTGTCGTCGAGAGAAACTTGATCATGGGAAGTGAAATTTATCCTGTGAGCGTTATGACGAGTCAGGCACGGTGACTTCGACATTTCTCTTCGCGGTTGTTTCTCATTAGAAGCACACACGAGACTTTTCTCATTTGCTGAGTCTGCAGGACGTTTTTCTTCAGGTGTCACAGGGGACATCACTGAGGTAGAGTGCAAAGGATGCTGCTCCGTTGACGAGCACATAGAGAGTTTCTCAGCTGAAGAGTGAAGAGCAAGTTCCTCAAGGGAAGATGCAGCTTGCACCTCTAACGAAGAATATGCAGGATCTTTTTTAGTGGTCAATGTCCTGAGAGGAGTAAGAGGGTTGTGTATTTCTGAGGTAATGCATTGTGGTGAAGTAGCCAATGAGGATTGTGAATAAGTGAAACAAACGTTAAAAACTGAAACACCAAGAGCAGAACTGTTTTCAACCAAAGACACAGTACCGGATGAATCAACAGTGGATAATATTGGTGAAGCAGCATGAGACGATGGCACAGAAGTAACAGTTACATGAGAAGGTTTCGAATACACATTAGATTGACTAGGGTTAGACTGAATTGCTGCAACGGTGGTGAGTTCAAGTTCATTACCATTGAAAGCTTCGGAACTGGAAGACTTTGCGACAGCATCCGCAAAATGTGACTGAGCAGTTGAGCTCTTGGAAAAAGCTATTGGGCGTAACTTTCGGTGAACGGGCAAAGCAGAAACTGAAATAAGTTCAAGAGGCGTAGGTCCTGAAGAAGAATGGGAAGTAAGTTTGTTAGAATGACGCGCTGAGCGCTCTAAATACAAGCGAGAAGCAGCAGAAGGTTTAGTAAAGCGAGGAAACACCAACGCTGTTTTTCCTTTTTCAGAGCGACCTTTGACAACAGAAATGCCTGAAAATGCTTGAACTGACACGACTTCAGAACTCGTAGTGGGCAGTTTCGCATCTGATGAGCCAACAGTATATTTCGCATTCAAAGAACATGCAGGACGATTTTCGTTAGAAAATTCGGAACGTTTTTCTTCAGGCACACACACACGATATTTTTCCTTGGAACATGCAAGAAGATTCTCATCAGAACACTCGCGAAATGAAGCACCAGAAGCATCAGATCGTTTCCTTGCAAAAATTTCATGATATTTTGAAGGATGCGTGGTAATCTTAGCATGGGGAGAAATTTCAGAGGTGAAATCGCTTAGCGGTGTGGCAGCCGTGGTCCCCATGCCATCATCATCTACAGGACTAGGGCTCTTGAGAGAATCGTAGAACTCTTCAATTCTATTTACTTCTTCAAAATCCTCAGAAAGATAGCCGCTAATACGCTGCTCCCGTTTTTCGTAAACTTCAGCAGACAACGGCGGCGGGAAAGTGAGCTCAGTTAATGCATCTGTAATGGGTGCCGTGATGTACGCCTCATCGTATTCCGACGAGTGTCGTTTCAGAGGCTCCGGAATGGTGTCCAATTTTCTGAGTATTGGCAAGTCAATCGTAGCCGCAACAGTTTCCTTGATCGGAGTGAGGAGCAAGGGACCTTGAGGGCGAGAGAAACGACTTCTGACACCACTGTGAAGTCGACTGAGAGGCACCTGCGAGTGGATGCTTTGTTCAGGACGGCGCTGCAGACTATAGGAAGAGTTTACCACCGCCGACGATGAGGCACACATAGAACTACACGGGCTCCCACCAGAGGCGGGAGTTGAAGCGGAAAGCGTGTCTATAGACGATCCATCATCGCTGTTTGATCGAGCTAACTCCCCATCCCCTTCATCTACTTGTGGCAAGCAAGAAGGAGCAGATTCCCACTTGACTTCCATGACAGACGCTCTTCTAAGAGATAAACCGTCGTTGCTTTCTTGGTTTACCAAAGAAGAACAGACAGTCTCTTTGGTGCCAGCGCTCGGGGAAGCGCACTGCTTCACTGGAGAGGATACAAAACTAGGAGGGATAGAGTGAGTGGTGGTTAGAGTCTCTGTGATATAACCCAAGCACGGGATCGCCCCTATCGTGATAATGCCGGTGCTGCTGATTTCATGAGAAATGGCGTGCGCAATATCACTGCAACTATCGCTGTCACTCCCAACTAAATTGTTCGAATCTTCGCGAGGACAAATTGGCGATATCGGCAGGTACAACGAAGAGCGCGATGGTGGAGAAAATACATGATTAGAAGAAAAGCTAGTGCAAGTCAGTGAACTAATTTTACGATTTTCTAGCAAAGCATCTTCGTTAACACTACTGTTAGGGTTGGTCACGTCTAAGTTACGGTTAGAACTACTACTACAATCGGGATGAGAACCGCTGGATTCAGGATGAGAAAGAGTAGTTGGACTACAAGCGGGGTTGAGCTGAGGGTAACTGCACACAACAGGACTGAGATGATGGTGGTGTTGGTGGTACTTGTGCTGCTGGAAGTGGTGATTGGACTGCACTGTGTGTGCCGTGGTGGGGCTCACTGCGCCAGGAAGCGCCGAGCAAGTCGGGGAAACAAGTGGAGAGTTCGGTGAGTTGGAGTGTGAGGGATGACTGGACGAGTTTGGTGAGTGAGGAGCCGGTGTTGGTTTGGTGGAAAGAAGACGAGTGGGAGGAGGAGAGAGCGAGCACGTCAAGGGAGAGCGTGTGTGGGAAGTATGCTCACGCAATTGAGGCCGCTGTTTGCCAGGATCTGGGTCCACAGAGGATAGTTTGCTCGCTACACGAGCTGGACACGGGTCTCCTGGGCCAGATAAAGGCACAACAAACCATCAGATGAACCATACGCTAAAAATAATTGTACTTATTGATGCAAAAATGAACTTACCGTTCATTTAAACTGGAAACCTAATTGCTTCAAGTTACTAAATTTGTATTCGAAATATGGTTCATGCCCGAATATACCAGAATTCCTTTTCGGTATTTAAATTGTAAGAAGCGAATCACAATAAATTTTGAAACTTAAAAATTTACTCATGAAACGATTTGGAAAGAGATCAAAACAGTTCAGGTAAGCCACAGGTGAAAAGTGTAATCGGGACAAGACGACAGAAGTACACAATCAAACACGGTGACTCAAAAGACCAAGTACCAAAAAAAATCCGCACTACACGTAAGAATATGCAAGGCCATCACTCTCTTGTGAAAGGAGAGTCATGCACTGAGGCTTGGAAGGCTGTGGCGCAAGTTGACCACAAGTCATGAACTGACAAGAGCATGTAGCTAGAGACAACTCAGCTAAGGCGGCCCGGCACGGTCAATTGACATGCACAGCTAAGGGATTTAAGAACACATCCAGAGAGGAATTTTCAAACAATTCACATGGTGGCACAGCTGGCAGCGTAAACTACAATCAGAAGGACCAACACTGCCGTCTGTGTGACTATGACGATGTGAAACGGTTTCCCAGTCTGGCTCGTGAATGAAGCAAAGCCTGACCTGGCGCAGCCCGAGGAGGACTCCTGCCGGCGCGGTCAGCAGGACGGCCGAGCGCAGAAGGAGGCCCTGCTGCAGGGGAGGCGGGCGGGGCGGGCGGAGGGAGCGCCTCTCCCGAGATGAGGCTGGTCAGCGTGCCGGACGAGTTCGACCGCCGATGCCCTGGTCGTCAATATAAGAACGTCCTCATTTGCAGGGGCCCTCGCATGTAGATCACAATAGATTATGACTTGGTTTCAGAAAATGACTTGGTTTAACACATTAACTACGATGGGTTAAACTGAAGTTGAATGTTCAACCAGTATTTTAAGTCAAAAGTTCTTCCCAATTATATAAATACCAAACATTAACTGGGTCCATTAAATATCATTAATTTTAAAATATTGTTAAAATTTTTCAAGCAACCCATCGATGGGTCGTTTTGCAACAGGAAGAACTTTAGCACAACTCATCGATGGGTCGTACCGCAAGCAAGGTGTTAAGCCTCCCTAACCACAACAAAGGCATTCCCAAGAGAGGGAGGAGGGAGGTGCTACTCAGTGTGGAATGAAGAAACGGGAAGTCTATTCACAAGAGATGTCCCCAAACCCTGCACAGCATAGAAGCAGTAAGATTGAAAGAAGATGATGAAACAAGAAAAAATTAAAGGTGATTGTATTAGGTGCTGAAAAAAGTCTGCAATGAACGAAAACAAAAATATAGTCCACACAAAACAATAATTCCTATTCTATTGGGAAGAAAGGAAGGTCTAACTAACCTTCTGCTCAGGAGCTCACATTTTCCTTGTGGGAGCACTACGTGCCATACATAGAATAGTCGTCTCCCTCTGAACGGAGATTCACACAAAACACTTCCTATAACATCTAGTCGCACACAGATGTTGAAAGGCACCCTGGCTAGTCTCGACTCCTTGGGAGCTGCCAGCAGTCTTGAATATGAAAGTCAATAGAAGACGTGACCAAACTGACCATGTACCAAAAGACCTGACCAAACTGTAAATCAATACTGAGCACTTCAATTACAAACACCAAATAAGAAAATGAGCTGAAGGAATCAAATAAGGGTGATGTTATCTACGTGCCTTTGAGGTGCAGTTCATAAATGCTCACGCCAACAGAGAGAATGTCACAAGAAGATAAGGACGGTTGTGCTACACCAATGCTTATTTACGATCTAAAATCGCTCCAAAATCTAACGCTTTGACAGACATAGCAAAACATTCTCTTTTCACTAAACGGCTCATCTCATTACAAGAAATAACAAACAATACGATAGAATAATATATTCTAGTATAAGGAATTACACCAGCCAAGTGCAGCATTCAAGTAACTTCTACTTATGTAGAATTAAGAGGCAGTAGACATAAGATCGATTACTGCAACTAACGCGGGCTCACCAGGCTGATTAGCAGGATGGTGCTGCATCGCCGACACTTCAGCCGAGCGTCTCCTGATGCTGGGAGACGAGAACGCAGCGTCGCTATCTTTAGGATTGAGGTAGCCAGGCCGCTTGGGCCGTAACTGCACCAAAGTTCCACCACGGCTTTGGGCAGACATGTCGTGTGGCTGGTGTGGGGAGGAGGAGGAGGAGGAGGAGGCAGCTACGGCAGTTACAACTGACGTGGTTACGACGCTCGCGGTAGCGCTGGACACGGTCACCACAGTCGAAGAAGAGCACGGTATACAACACGCAGGCATCACACCACCACAAGTCACGATTGCCATATCTTCGCTGTTTGGCAACTCGTGCTCCGTCCCTACGTTCAGCGGCAGCGGAGACCGTCTGGGAGAACTTTTTGCATCCCACCCATGTTGCTGCTGCTGCTGTTGGAACTGCAATAGTTGCTGCTGTTGTTGCTGTTGCAACAGCAGCTGGTGCTGCTGATGAGGAACATGGAGCCCTTGATAATTGCCTACAGGAACCCAGGTGTTGGAGCTTTGGCTACAAGGAGGTTCAGGTCTGCTCGTAGGAATTGGCGGTAAAACGGCAGCCTCGCCTGACCCAGAAAGGGGTGGCTTGTAAGGCTCCATACACTCCTCGCTCCTCAATGTGCTGCACGGTGAGATGAGGTTCTCAGGTGACACGACGATGTTGGCGGTCGCGTTAGGACTGATGAAGGCAGGAGAGTTGGCCGGGTGGCCTGCGGGAGGTGGAGGGAAGCACTTCATGTCCTCTTCGATTTGCTGGCGTCTGGCACGACGTGCTGCGTCACTGTCGTCCAGTGCAAACTCCGGCATCATCTAGAATCCACAGTTCTTCAAATGAATACTTTATTAACCAGAAAAAAGTTCATATTGGGGTTTAAATGAGCACTAAGAAGAGTTGACACTAAAACTAACATGACTAAATGCCTTCCCTAATGCACTGGGTATTTTTGATCAACATTAGTGCGTCAAGATTAGTTCCCGAGGCGGTGAATTTGTGTACACAAACTCCTCCACAACAAAGAAAAATGCCTGAAAAATATTGTTGCACGAATTTGAGACCATTACACCCACATGCCATCAAAGAACGGGATATTTTTTTGATTTCTCTGACCCACGCTTGCCATAAAGCTGCTTGTAAGAAGATGACGTTAACGGATACAAATTCAAAACACCCCAAAAAAAGTTTACATCAGAAATTTAGTCAAAATCCTTCATTTTCTCAAGTTACACATATATTTAAATGACAAATGTAAATTGAAAAATGACCCATCCGCAGATGTCATTTCTGTCAATAACTTTAACAGCTAGCATGACGCAAAACAGCAGCTACATGAATCACGAAAATCTTTCCTGAAAAACATGGACGTGCTGCATGGCTAGCGCACTGAAAATACACAACTACATTTTCAACACCAAAGCTTAGTCACTCGACTCAGAAATATCTTGACATCTATGAATGAAACTCGCTACGGATAAAGGAACTATAAACAAAGTAAAGTTCATGAACGAAACTTGCAATAGATAAAAAACTATAAACCAAGTTATTGAGTGCAGAAACCCTCAATTAGGCGACAGAAGCACTCACTACAGCCCTTACATGCCAAGCATCTAACAGGGCACAGGCACAAGAGAGTCAACCCTCCATTGCCCAACGTCCTCTGTGAGGAACATTAGGAAGACACTGACATTGCTCTTGTATTCTGACTGTTTCGAAGAAAAGTTCACATTTCCTGGGTTTCACAGGTACTAATTCAAGAGAAATCACCACAATATTTTATTCAAGAGCCTAAAAATTTCGTCATTACATAGTTAAGTACGCGAACTGACCCAGGCCTGTTGATTGACCGGGAACTTCCAGTACTGATCGTAAGTGACCAGCGGCTCCGAGTCCTCAGGTTCGGGCGGACCGGCGAGGGAGGGGTGCAAGGAGGACTGGTCTGAGGTGTCCCCAGAGTCGGGCGCCACGAAGGTGGAGGAGGAGAGCGCCAAGGGAGCGACGCCCACCTCTTCGCTGCGCTCGCTGCTCGAGGCGCCCGTTGTAGGCGACATGTATGACGAGCCTGCACGTATGCTGCTCAGTTCAGTCGCACGCGCGCACAAGAAGTGCAGCATGCGCGGCAATGACATGCGTGCTAACTTTGACATCATCTATCATCAACAATCCAACAATACTTTACAGGTACCCAGGAGGCATGCAATGTAATACATAGCAATTACACTGTTAGAACAAGTTGGACCTCTCTCCACCAAGCCAGCACAGTCTCCTCCCTGTGACCCAAGCTCTAACAAACGCCATCCTCCCACAGCAGCTCCCAGGGAACGAGGCACGAGATGAGGGCATCACGCATGGTAGTTTGTGCAGCAACTCGCAGCACCTCACGCCATAGTTCAATGACTTTGTTGGTAGTATGGCGGCCGGAAAATAGAGGTACATAAAACGCTAGTTTTATCACAGACAAAAAATTCTAGAACAATAAAAATATAACCGTTAAAAGCAGCATTGAAAGACCTTCGTTCGTTGCTCATTTTTGTTGAAATTGTAATTAAAGACGGAAACTACAAACGATGATATGCAATCAGATTTCCTTTTACAACTAATGTAATCTTGATACTGAACATTTACATTCTTTATCGGTTAGCTGTTTCTATAATGTGTTTTTTTTGCTTTTCATGTCCCACAATTGATATAATTTTACTTACATTTGACTAGTTTTCTCTCCACTCATTCTCAGGTTGATAATGACCCAGGAGGTTGAAATGTTAAAAATATTGTTATTCATCAATTTTCTTATATTGGATAATGATCTCATTAAAGAGGTGTTTCTGTGCACACTTATTTTAAATTTTTATTTTCTGTATATTATGCGGAGTACTTTACATACATTTCAATATGACTATATTCAGGTATTTTCATGTTGATAGAGGTCACTTTTGACGTGCTACAACACATTTCCTATTTTGACATGTTATAATGGCCTCAGTATATGGACACTTTGATTTGCGGTAAGGTTTTCATGAACGCATCCGTACCGTATAACGAGGACTTACTGTATACAACACGAAAGCACTGATACACACGCATCAGTGATGTCATTGCTGATTTACATCAGAGATGTCACTGCTGATACACATGCATCAGTGATGTCATTGCTGATTTACATCAGTGATGTCACTGCTGATGCACACACATCAGTGATGTCACTGCTGATACACACGCATCAGTGATGTCATTGCTGATACACATGCATCAGTGATGTCATTGCTGATTTACATCAGAGATGTCACTGCTGATACACACGCATCAGTGATGTCACTGCTGATACACACACATCAGTGATGTCATTGCTGATACACACGCATCAGTGATGTCATTGCTGATTTACATCAGAGATGTCACTGCTGA
>JACJUY010004368.1:38420-51355 GCA_014220935.1 Platorchestia sp. MABIK
ACCATGACGGTTTCCCCCGTAAAGCCGGTACCCATTTCCGACACCTGGATGGAGTGGGGTATTGTGCCTAAGCTTTATATCTTTAGACCTAACGGAAAAAATCGCCGCGCCAACCCGGGATACGAACCCTCGACGCCTACATGGAAGGTCGATGCCTGTGCCACGGTGAGAAGATTGTCCGCAATCATGTTTTTCGACAAGCGACATGGGTGTTACAATACCCATCCATGTGTGGGTATCGCACATAAGTGTGATACACACAAATGAGTGGGACTTTTCTTACTTTGAGATATTTTAAAAACGAATGATGTGTTGTCTGCTATGAGCAAAATCGCCACCCGGCTCTGGGTAGCGGTTTTCTCTGTTAGGTAACGTTGAAAAATTCAATGCATAATATCCCACTCTACTCAGGTGGGCACCACAGCCGTAAGGCATTTGAAAAACCAATGTACAAGGTGATATGTATCAGGCTTAATTGGAAATAAAGCATCCGTAGATGCAGATGTTTGCTTGATTTTGTTTGTTTCCGACTCCACCAAATTCGAAAAAGCGACTCTGACTCCAACTCCACTCTAAAACATGTGACTCCGGCTACTCCAACTCCTACACTGCCCGTACACTGTCCTGGCTCTAACTTCGCAATACTGCCTTCATCTAATTTGAATGTTTATCATCATGGTATGTTGTGATCATGACATTAGAGAAGTTGTGCTGACGTTGCACGAACACTCACACTCTTCAGGTGTCGTGAGAGGTGACTTCATTTTTTCAGCGGTCGGTCACATGTTCGTGGTAGGACTTAATGTCTAGTATCGTTACGGCTGCCTTAGTGTCAGGTTCCACTTGTCTAAGTTACTGAATACTAAAGAGTGACAAAGAAATTTAGGAAGAAGAAAAAGACAATCTTTCTAAAATTTTAAGATTCAAGAAGGAGAGTGAAATAAACTATTTGAAAACGCTTCAAAGCAATAGTGTCGATTTTAAAATAGAAATTTACCGGAAACTGATTGCGCAATTTCGTTATAATAGATCTAGTAAAGAAATAAGTCGATTCCAAAGGCTAGAGAAATCAAGGCCAAAATTCAATTTCCAAATTCAGACAATTTTACGTGTAAGTATTACCATTGAGAGCTTATAATTTAATTTCTAACATAGGGTGCAATATCTTCTCCTTCTTCTATATATCTTTTTTTTCCTTCATCTTTCTCGCTCATTCTCTCTTAATTTCTCACGTTGATCTGTGCGGGAGAAGAATCAAAGGCATTAAAGTCTCTTGGGCAAAAACAGCATTTGGGCCGCACTTATTGACCCATATCGTACTCTCGCAATTGAAATTTGTAACATGGCTATTATGATCGAGCTAAATGAGTGGTAGGAATTTTATGGTATGCAATATAAATATACTCACTTAATTGAAAATGCTTTCGTTTTAGACGTGTGTGCAACGCTGTGTTTTTGGCTGACCCATTTGCACTACATCAATAATTTATGGTCTGACTTGCATTGTCTCACATGTTGAAGTTTAAATTCGGGCTGATGTCGCTCTCTTAATTTTAAACGTGCGTATTGAGCACTTCAATGTTGTTAGTTACTTCGGTGAACCCAGTATCGAGTCTATAAGAATGACTCACACTGGCACGACTCACGATGCTTTAAGAAGTCTTAAAGTCTTAGCGTGTTCCGCAATGGCTCGTGTTTGCTACGCTCGTACTCATTGAATGTAGTGATGAAGGGGGTACATTGTATGTAATTAGACCTCTTTATATTTGCACTGAAATCCTTTGAAGATTGGTTATTATTTTGGGTGAAACTGCGCCATCGCAAATGCTCATGAATAAATGCGACGGCTTTGCGGTTCATAACACGTCTTCTTTAATGTTTCGATATTTTCGTGTTTCATGACACGTGAATGTTCGAATGCTTTTGTACTCACAGAAACAAACGATTGTGCACTTAGTTATAACTATGGTGCCCTCAATTTTCCGTGGCATTTTTGTTAATTTGTTGAAGAGTTTCCAATTGTAGAAATCGAACGTTTTATTCCATCAAGCCCGACACGTATACATTTATTGAGTTGAACATTTTCTTTAGAACTTTTGAGGATGTGCATTGGTGATTTCATATTTATATAAGCACGGACATTTGTATTCCCATTTTTAAGTTCATTTTGTACTTTCGTGCTCTTCATACTTTATTTGGTTAGGACAAACGAAAGTCTTCTAATACAAACGGCGTTTCTTCTTCAAATCTGAGCATAGGCATGATAAACCTCACAGTAGCATTTTCAAGACTAATGCTGAAACAAATTCAAATCACGAAAATGTCAATCTTCGATCAGTGTAATTTTTTAGTGTTTATTTTCTTCAAAAGTACTCTGCCTACCTACCGCTTATACTCCGCTTTAGCATTAGAACTCACAAACTAAGGATATATCTTTTAGGAGATTTTGTAGAATAAATTTTTCACGTGATGTTATGCATCAAGTGTATAGGATGTAAATTTGTAGTGATCTATATTTCTTCAGCAGCTGCTTCAAATTCAATCTCATTTGCCCATTAGACTACATTTGATTTTGTTGGCTGGGTATTGTATTTATTACACAACTATTGTATTTATTGCACATAGTTTAGCTACAGGTACATCTATGTTAAATGATAACTGCCTCTTTGTAAAGAGTATTCATATACGTGTTATCTTTTGGTAATATTTTTGAAACCAACTTTCTTTAATTACCTTGATTATGTAAGTGACATGAATCAGCTCTCTTTGGCCGTTGATACACTTGGCGTTTTGTTTTCGATTGGATTTTTTACCGCTGCGACCGTACCAGATGTAGAGCGCAGGATTACATTGTTTCGGACACATTGAGGAGAAAAATTAACGAGCGGATTAATTAAGGTGTTGGCAAGGACTAGTAATTTTTAATCAATACATCGAAGCAAAGAAATACAAACTGAAAAAAAGTTGTAGGCAACCACTGAAATAGAACACAGACACATTAAGAACGTTTAAGCTATGGCCTATGGCCTGATACATCAAGACTTCTATAGTTTCCAGATTATATTATCAGTATTTATAATAAAAATTCAAATAGCTTATTCTGATCCTAATTACTGTAATATTAGTTGATTTTTTCAACAATATGCAATACTTATGTACTTCAAATTGATTTTGTTTTGTTTACTTTCTTGAATTTCGGTTGAAGGAACATGTATTAATAATGAAAACTTTTGCCCATTTCTAACGTTATTCGTTGAGCATTGCTTCGTTCTCCAAGGGTTATAGTTTTTTATTTCACTATACATCATTTTCATGTTTAATTTTTATCTTATGATCGCTGCCCAGTTTCTAATTAAGAATCCGCTGAATTGTAGACTTTTATAATAATAGAGAACGGTTACTATAGAGAACGGTTTACTGTAATGCTGAACGGTTGCAATAATAAACATATTAATGAACGAGGACATGAAAGGCACATTGCTCTGTTGAAAGGCATCCAAAATCTCAACCAAGAGTGTCATTGCANGTCGAGTTTTTACTATAAACAATTTGCGAATATGGAAGATAGTACGGATACAACGAAAATTTCGTCCCTGAATCGTACCAGGAAACTTGGACAGATGATGAAGAACCGCAATAAACTTTCTCAGGATGACAACTCTGACTTACAGTTAACCATCGAGGGCTTTAAAGCCTCAGACAAAACATCTAAAAAAATTATCCACGAATTTGTTCAAGAAAACGATACGATAAACTCTAAAATAATACTTCAAACCGAAGAAGAGCTGCGCGAGCTGGCTAGAAGCCCGGATGCCACTCTCCATTTGGATTGCCCTGGTGGAATCGTGCAAGGGGCAAATCGAACAGCTGCCTCTATCACGCAGTAGTTTTTCAAAAAAAAACAAGGTGATTCGCCATTAACAGCAATCTCTATGTTATCTAAAAAAAATACTACAAGCTGCATCGAAGGTATGCTCGCAAACCTCGTACAAAACTATAGACTAGTGAACAACCAAGAGTTCACACCGTAGTGCATAGTAGTCGACCACAGTTTTGCATACTTACATGCAAAAACTGCTGCCCTAAAGCTGGGCGATCTACCATCATATCTTGACCGACTGTGGATGAGTCCAGATGAGGCGGAACTAAATTATACACAGGTCAAGTTTTGCCACGCGCACTTCATGAAGACAATTGCTGAGAAATCTAAGAAATTCTTCCCAAAAATGAAGCCTGAGGAACGAAGCATAATTAAGCAGTACTTTGCCGACATGGCACAAGCTCATTCAAAACAGCATATCTACGCAGTTTTCAGAAAATTATGTAAACTATTGCTCAGTCCTTTCCTTGGAGAGGGAATTAAACCTCTCATGAGTCGTGATGTTTCCATTGACGTTGACCCTGACGATTTCGAGCCTACAGACGCAGTGATAATAGAAGGCACGGGAAGATCCCGCGACAAGTGTGCGGTGGGGCAAAAATTCGTGGCTGTCGCGGAAGATGTTGAGAAAAACATTACTATTGAAGGAACAATACCTAATCCTTTGTATTCCCCTCAGATGCTGCAGGACGTATTGACGTTTTGCATGCCATTCACTCCACTCAGGTGGGGAGTGCATGGTGGAACAAAAACAAACGGATTAGTAGAAGGCTGGCATAAGATTGTGAAACAGGACATACTACAAGGAAAACGAACTTCACCAGCAGAGTTCATTCGTACTATGCATACACAAGCGAAGGGTAGAGCGAAAGAAGCATCGCTCGATTACAAGAAACACAAGAAGAAGGCGATTAATGAAGGCGAAGACGAGTATGTAGAGCGCTGGTCGGGACAAGGATCTCGGCCACAATCTTTCACTGAGAAAGCTCGAGCAAAATTTAGTAAAATTCTGCATGGTCGACCCCAACATGCCCATGAAATTTTGAAACTGAAAAAAATTCGTGTTAGTAGAACCCTTTCGATATCTCCAAAAAAGAACATTGCAAAAAAAAAGTGAAATTCTCCAATGACACGCAACATGAAAGCATTGCACAAAACCTGGCCCCTGTACTCTCTCTTGATAACCGAAGTAAATGCATTACAGAAAAACAAGGTTCTGATACCTGTCTTAGCACTCAGCAGGGAATAATTGCAGTTGATCTCAAATCCGAGCCTCCTGATGCGAACAAAAAGGAAAAGAACATCTAACATTAAGTCTGAATCCTATACGGATAATGAAAACGAAAGAATTACAAAAGACCTCATCTGTGTCGGGACTTGTGAATCGGAAGACAGAAGTACATCAAGCAAGATTTGGTGGCTCAAAGATTTGAACCTGACAACTCAAACCAACAAAATATTATTCAAGCAGCGAGTTGGCTTTCCAGTGACGAGATTGATGCCTTTTGTACTCTTATTACAAAGGAGAACCAACAGTACAGAATTCACTCCACCCTCTCGGTTTTCGAACCGAAGCCGCTGGGTTGTCACACAGAGCTGTTTGTGCAAATATTAAATACCTCGTATTTGCAATGTGCGGTAAAGGTCAGTAAAAAAGGTTACAAAAAAGCCAGTGACACCGGCACTCATTGGATCGTCGTGACTAACGCATTGTTTCGCGACCGAGCTGAAGAAGGCATAGCGCGCGTCCAGTACCTGTGCTCTTTGAATTGTCCGCCAAGTCCTGATGTGATAAAGTACTTGGAAAAATTATATGCGAACGTGAAGAACACACCAGAAATTCTCATCGAGTGTCTAGGAGTACAACATCAAATGGAAAAAGCGAGTTGCGGTCCATTCTCACTGGCATTTTTGACGTCCGTGGTACATGGAGAAAACCCGTGCCTCATCACTTGTGTGAAGGAGGAAATGCGTTCCCATATAAAATGTTGTCTTGAAGAAAAGTGTGTAATCCCCTTCCCTTTCTTGGAAAAAGCGAAAAATTTAACGATAAAAGAGGGGAAAACAATTGGACTGCACGGACCGTAAGTTCTTACCTGTCGAACAGTTAGCCTAGAAAAATAACTTGGATCTCTCGAATGTTGTAGGTTATTTCATGCGGCTGGTATAATTAACTTATGAGATTCCTTCAAATGAGCTAGAATAGTCAAATTATGAATCGAAATTTATATTTATGGCGAAGGAATATCAAATGTCTTAAGTTGCAAGTTCATCCATCAGTGTCTCGTGAATACAAACCGCTTCCCGAGCATATACAAAACCAAAACTGCTTGAGAATGTAAGGAAAAGGAAAATGTTCAGATCGCAAGTCTCTGTTCCTTAGCCTGCAAAGTGCAGTTGATTATGAAACCATAATTAAGTTCATATCTCACCTATGCGTAGAATCTTTTTAGCTATTTGTTACTCATTAATAATTTCAATTGAATACGGTGCCTCTATTTTATCCCATGTACCCATGTCTGTCTGTTGTTTGTTAATGCGGATCCTGAGAGGATGAAAAAGTTGTTGCTCTGAAACTGCAGCTTGATTTTTATGAAAAGCTTGTTATAAGATCAGAAATTAACTCACTTTTCCATTTCCTAAGTCATTATCATTAATATCTTAGTTATTTCTGTCGACAACTAAGAGCAGCGAAGCCGTCAGTTCAATGAAGCGGGGCGACGGTCATTTGCATTATTACCATTATTATCTTATTTTCTGTACTTGTGTTTTGATGTATGATTATTGGTAGATGAAACTAAATCCTAGAGTCATGAAGATTAATGCTCCGATAATAGTTATCACTGAACCTTTAAGAAGCACTAACTACATATTTCACTTGCCAGATTACACATGCTTACTTCTTCACACGAGAATTATTACTACCTCAGTGAACTTCACATGTTTCTGTTTCACATGATTGAAAATAAAATCATGAAAAGTATCCAAACTAAGCAAACGTTTTTGGAAACAAATTTTATTGCCATCTATAAGATGAGTAAGCTCTGAAATTCATTGCTCAGGCTTAAGTTTGTACTTGTTTTTTGATGTGCGCGTTGTGCTACATTTAGTACAACTTTTTTTTGACTAACCTTGTCTCTATTTATTCCAGTAGCGTTTTGTGACATAATTCTTTTAGAAAAATTGTAGAATTTCATAAAATACTGGTTCTTAATAAATATGGCGCAATTTGTAACCAAACATGTTTACGTGGCAGGAACTAAGGAGCCATATACAATTGCAACTTTCTATTCTTAAGCATGAAATGAATCTACTTTGTTTGTTACAATAAAGGCATAGTGCGGCCCAAATTTTAGCCTCACTATTTACAGCCAGCTGATTTTTGGCAGTTGGTCTATATAGTGGGGCTGGAAATACAGCCTACTCACTACACAAGAAGANAAATTAGAGTCAGCGGAAAATGAGACTTATCGGCAGACCTTGCTGCCTGCCCCCCAGGAGGGCACGATAATTTTTCTCTCCAGCCTTCCAAAGCAGTCACAGATTTCCTTCCTCCCTGAGAGGGATGTGAGAGACTCCCTCACTCTCTAGGAGGGGTCTTTTCCAACTTAGAACTTGAAACTAACTTTCTATTTCTGCAGTAACGCTTTGAGGAAACCTACTAAAGCTATTCAAAACTTCAGAACTGACATTTGGAACCTCTTAAATATATACTAGGTCATTAGTTCTGATTGTATTTAACCCATTCGTTATCGTTATTTGCTCATTCTTGTATATTTTGTACAAGTTGAACCTGACACTAAGGCAGCCGTAGCGATACTAGACATTAAGTCCTACCACGAACATGTGACCGACCGCTGAAAAAATGAAGTCACCTCTCACGACACCTGAAGAGTGTGAGTGTTCGTGCAACGTCAGCACAACTCCTCTAATGTCATGATCACAACATACCATGATGATAAACATTCAAATTAGATGAAGGCAGTATTGCGAAGTTAGAGCCAGGACAGTGTACGGGCAGTGTACGGGCAGTGTAGGAGTTGGAGTAGCTGGAGTCACATGTTTTAGAGTGGAGTTGGAGTCAGAGTCGCTTTTCGAATTTGGTGGAGTCAGAAACAAACAAAATCAAGCCAACATCTGCATCTACGGATGCTTTATTTCCAATTAAACCTGATACATATCACCTTGTACATTGGTTTTTAAAATGCCTTACGGCTGTGGTGCCCACCTGAGTAGAGTGGGATATTATGCATTGAATTTTTCAACGTTACCCAACAGAGAAAACCGCCACCCAGAGCCGGGTGGCGATTTTGCTCATAGCAGACAACACATCATTCGTTTTTAAAATATCTCAAAGTTAGGAAAGTCCCACTCATCTGTGTGTATCACACTTATGTGCGATACCCACACATGGATGGGTATTGTAACACCCATGTCGCTTGTCGAAAAACATGATTGCGGACAATCTTCTCACCGTGGCACAGGCATCGGCCTTCCATGTAGGCGTCGAGGGTTCGTATCCCGGCGCTGGCGCGGCGATTTTTTCCGTTAGGTCTAAAGATATAAAGCTCAGGCACAATACCCCACTCCATCCAGGTGTCGGAAATGGGTACCGGCTTTACGGGGGAAACCGTCATGGTGTTCTATAAATAGTGTTAGTTATAAGGCATTTGAAAAACCAATGCACAAGATCGTATGTATCAGGCTTGATTGGAAATCAAGCATCAAATGATTCCGATTTTTGTTTTGTGCTGCTTAAAAATAAAACACGATTTCTATCACAATCTATATTTGAGAATACGGCTTCTGATGCACACTGGGAGTGAAATACGAGCTCTGTGACTTGCGATATAAGTAATTTGTTGCAAATAAAACGTCTGGAACGAAATAATTCTCCATCTAGGGCAGCGAGGTTGACATTCAGAAATAAATTTTTATTACTATGCATGGACTGGAATTCCAATCAAGAAGCTCGGAGAACTTGTTTTACATCATGCAACGAAATTATGACATTTCCATGCTTATGATATTGCCACACAAAAGTCTACGTGAGCAATAAATATGGAAATAATTATTGTACGACACAGAAAAAACCTCACCTAGATCCGGGATTCGAAGGCACGATGCCGGTACAGAGCTTAAAACGACCAGGCTACAACCAGAACACAGAAACAGCGCCTCATAACTAACGTCACCACGGCATCCGTCAGCGCGGATTTTTGGGCTAGGAGAACGTTGCTCTCTTTCATCCCCAGAGAACGTATGAGATTTTTACTATACACTCAGGCATGGAGAATGAATTGATGTTTAAAATGAAATGAATTACAAATTTTTAGGTGGAATAGTTTAGAAATTATAACGCCCTCAAAATGATCCTTTTACAGAAAATCAGCCGACCATTGAGAGGGTAGGAAAAGCTTTATCCATGCCTCGCCAGGAAGCGTATGAGAGTTTTACCATACACTCATGCATGGAGGATGAATTGATGTTTAAAATGAAACCAATTTCAAATTTTTAGGTGGAATAGTTGAGAAATTATAACGCACTCAAAATGAGCCTTTGAGAGAAAATCGGCCGACTGTTGAGGGGTCACGAGAGCGCCGCTTCCTGCCCCCCACAGGGGCTTCAAAAATTTTTCAAATACATAAAAATGTTGTACTCGTCACAAGCATTAATTTTGTACTAATTTCAAGATTGTACGTCTTATATTTCAGAAATTACCCTATTGTCAGGGTAATTCGGGAAGGGTTTTTGATGGGTTCTCAAAAATGGCTAGCCGGTCTTTTGACAGAAGCTATACTTTTTTAATGTTATCAATTTGAATCTCGTTACATAGATTAAATGATCTTATAATATTGAACGTTCTATAAGGTTTGCAATCGACCAGTTGAACATAGAAAGCTTGCTAATGCGTACATGATTCTCCTTTCAACAAAAACAGGGTTCTCTCCACATCCTAAAACATTTCCTATGTCAAATGCAACATTCAAGCCATTACATAAATCCTCCAACTTTCTACGAGGAGCTATATATCTTTGGCACTCAAACAAGAAATGAGAGACCGACTCAGGGCAGTCACAAGCAGTACACATTGGGGTAGGACTCATGTTAAATCTATAAAGATGTGCCAGGAATCCAACATGCCCCATTCCAAGTCGACTAACCACACATTCGAGCCGGCGAGAAGGGAGGATGAACCAAGGTCTGCTTATAGGTTTATTAGGCATATCTGACAAAAACTTCCCTTTGCCAGTTCTCTGCACATTAGATTTCCATTGAATTGTCCAGCATTCTAGGAACTTCCTCTTCAAAACAGATAATGCCTTTTCATAATGAAGAGAAGTCCAGACCGATTTTTCATTATTATGCCCCACTTTTGCTGTTTGATCTACAACCTCATTACCATGGATTCCACAATGTGCTGGGATCCATTGTAATCTAACCTGGCCTTGGAGGTCATATATCAACTTTTGTATTTCATGACAGAATTTCCTATATGAAGGAGTTAAAACATTACTTATTATGCTCAATCCTGAAAGTGAATCACTCAGGATAACAGTTTTCCCTAACCAATGTCTATTAAGTTCGATGTAACGCAAAGCTTGTAGTATCGCAAAAAGCTCTGCCCCAACTACAGAGTGGCTAGGATTCGTTAACCAAGCAGTTGCCTTGTTCTGAACAGGTAGGTACATAGCTGCTGCAACAGAACCATCTGTTTTGGACCCGTCTGTTTTTTGACTTTGAAATCAGGATATTTACAGTGAAGAATATCAACAAACAGATCATTAACAGTTCTTACAGAGAGGTACTTAAAACTAGGACAGCACAATGGTATCAGATGAGAAATGTCCACATTTGGACACACTAAAGGAATATGTGGGCTCCGTGACAAATGCAAATGCTGAAGATTTAAGGCTCACCACAGGTTTGCATACATGTAGGAATACGTTTCTGATGGTCTGTTACTACCGAGTGCCAAAGTTGAATTTAACTCTTTTGCGTCTACAGGACCTCCAACAACCCGCAAGCACCATTTCATATATAAGAACTGGAGATACAGCCTCAATGGCATCATAAATGCTTCCACCTCCATAGAACTGACAGGAGTTGTCCTGCGTGCTCCCAGCATATATCTCAATGCAGCATTTTGTATAACATTAAAATTTTTCATATAAGACTCCGGAAACTCCGGAAACACCACATGGCCATACACCAACTTGCTGCGAATGAATAAAACATATAAATTTCGCAAAACTTTACGAGATGATCCCCAAGAAACACCTGCCAGAGCTTTCATAATTTGTACCCTGCGCACGCATTCTGCTCTAGTGGGCTTTATATGTGCTTGCAGTGTTAGTTTGGGTGCATCAAAGATCACCCATGGTACTCTTTGTTGGTTAGTATTCTTCAGCTGGTGGTTAAGCAATTTCAGACTAACATGTGGTATATGTCTCTTTGAAGTAAAGACTTGGTACGAACTTTTACAAGGGTTAATTGACAATTTCCATTTCTGGAGCCCCACAGATAACACATTTAAATATTTTTGCAAATTTCTGTGTACTTGAGCAAGTGAGGTTCCATAACTTAATAACGTTATGTCATCTGCATATGAAATAACTCTCACTCCATCAAATTGGGGGATGTCATACAGCATTACATTAAACAGGGTAGGGCTCAGTACAGCTCCCTGCGGCAAGCCACATTCCAAAATTTTTCCCGTCGAATATTCATTGATAACACGAACTGTCACACTACGTACTGTCAAGTATAACCTTATCCAGCTTGCTGTGCGCACGTCACATCCCAAATGTAACAATTTAAATAGCAACCCTGCTTGCCAAACACAATCATAAGCACTTTCCAGATCAAGATACACTGCTACGCAATACATCCTATTACATAGAGAATGAGATAAACATTGGTACATATGAGCAAGAGCATCATTGGTTGATCTCCCTTCCGAAATCCTGTTTGAAAACAGTTGAAGACACGTTGTGACTCCAATAAATGTTCCAGTCGGTTTTTGACGAGTCTTTCCATCAATTTACCAACACAGGGTAACAATGTGATTGGTCGGTAACCTTCAACAGTGGAATGATTCTTATTAGGCTTTTTAATTGGGCAAATGATACCAACTTTCCACTTATCCGGGACAGATGCTGAGAAGAAACTTGTGTTGTATAAGTCGAGTAGCTCCTCCACTGTAGCTTCAGGAAGATGTTGCAAAAAGATGTTTGGGATTCTATCATACCCAGGACTGGTTTGCTTAAGACTTCTAACTGCTTGAGCTATTTCTCCTTTTGTGAATGTTGAATTATATTCAGATTCAATGATCTGTTCTGTCAGCATGCTGGAGACTTTCTCCATGATAAGCTGTGAGTTTCTATCTGCTGTCTCAATTTTATGTCTAGTAAAGTGCGCAAGCAGTTTTTCAGCCAGACTTGTAGCAGAATCGTTGATTTCTCCAACTGATACTGAGGAGATTGTGCTGTGACTTCCTTTCATTGAGCGGATAGTCTGCCACACTCTTCCAACTGGGGTGTTGGCGTCTAGAGAGTTGGTATATTTTTGCCAACTTTCCACTTTTTTCTTCTTTATTATATTTTTTGCAATTGCTGTAGCACGGCGAAAATTTATGAGATTTTCCAATGTTGGTGACTTTGCAAGGATATCTTGAGCCTTTCGTCTCCTTGCAACTGCTTTTGAGAATTCGCTATCCCACCAGGGGGTGCTTCTATGACACCTGACAGTGCCTGTGGTCTGCGGGATGTGTTCACCTGATGCAGCTAATATTCTTGAGGCAAGTGAATCATATAATGCGTCAGCGGAAGTAGGCTTGGTTCCATCACATTCAGATTTTTGTAGTGAAATTTTCCACTCAAGCCAATTTGCTTCCATGACTTTTCACCGCTGTTGACCTCTCACATCATACTCACTAACGAAAACACTAATACAACATTCAATTGGAAAATGGTCACTGCCTAAGACCGCGGCCAGACAAACAGCAGTGGAGCAGGGCAGAGCAGAGCAGACCCGGCGCGGTGTTTTATGTTAG
>JACJUY010004368.1:51784-64027 GCA_014220935.1 Platorchestia sp. MABIK
TCATATTTCGATCATAACTATGTTAATGAACAATGGTCATTTATAGCAGACGCTATGGAAGTTAGTGGTTGGTGGGCTTTTACGGTAATTTATACGTATATAGGTATTTTCCACCTCATAAATCGAAAAACTTTACTATATCAAGCATTTTCTTTGTCAATACCTACACTTAAAGCGTACCAATGCCGAATATTTCATATCAGGTTTTTTTTTTGACGCATGCCACTAAACTTGACTGCAAACAAACATCTTTTATGTATAAATTAATAATTTTTTAGTTATAAACATTAATCAGTTTTCTCCTAAGTTATACTGAGGAAACACAGGTTAGGTCATCTGTTGGAGGTAAAAATAACTTTGAAAGCATGCAACTGGAAAACTATTATTAGTTTCTCCAAAAAACGGTGGTGATGTTCGCGCTCTACGGGAAAATAACAATTGTGACTGCCTCAGACTAAGCACGAGAGGGGAAGAGTCAAAAAGTCCACGGATGATGCAAAACTTGTCTTTAAACAGCCATTTTGAATACATAAATTAACCTGTTGGAAGAAAGGTATAGTTAGCACAAAAACAATACAAAAAATATACAGTTTTCAGAATTTAAAATCTAAAGGTGATGCAGAGTGCAATTCAGAAAAATAGGACGCAAAAGTTTGGTCAGAACTGCATCACAGGCACAAGCAAAAATATCTCTGAGAACACGGGTAATATTCCTGCGGCTCAGCCAACACATAAATTATAGGCGAGTCCTCGCATAATTGTCATGACTGCATCTCAATGGCACACTCAGATACTAGCTGCCAACCTAACGTGACACCTATAAAATACTAACATCAGGTAGTACTCTAGACACATGACCGATCAGGTAGATACTGAATTGAAGGTACATGGTAACTTCTATATTAACAATGCTTTGACAACTTGAGAGGCCTCTAACTCAACAAGATAAGTCACAAAGATCTGGTAATTCAACAGTACCACCTGGACATGATTATAACACACACCTCTACAAAGGTGGTCAATAGCACACTTAGACACATCAGTATAAATAAATCACTTAAAAGGAATGAACACAGCCCTGTAGGACACGTACAATCAGCTAGGCAATCCAACACGGCCCTCAGTCAAGCAAATATCACTATATCAAAATGGGCCAAAATCCCACACTCTAAAAACTGGCTTTCAGCAAGTCAAGTGAGTAACTACGTGATTCCAGAGCCCAAAAACCACAGCTTCTATCCTATAGCATGATAACAAGTATTCATACAACGCTGTGTGCATAGATCATAATAAGGCTAATCAATCTAATTCAAAAATGCATGAGTAGGCACATGAACACTATAACAAAGATCAAATTCTGACTTCACAATTAGAACAATGTGTACTAAGTTATCTTGCTGTACTAAAAATCTTAAAAGGTGTGTTTCAAGAAACATTCTCAAGTACTTGAAAGTAAGCAAGAATCCTCAAACCTAACCTTGAACAACACAGATCAAACAGACTTGACAATTAAAACAATGTGTACAAAACTATCAGCCAGAGAGCTTTGTGATCTCGACACAAGGAATGAAGAATCAACAAGTATGTATAACTTGCATGTGCATCACAGAGAAGCTGTGGTTACATAAATTCCAACACAACATCATTTGAAGTCTTCCAGCTTTCCTCGGTCTATTCATTAGCTGGAGGTAATAACGAATAACTCCAAAATAGTTCATCTTTGCCTATATCACTTAATATTAACACACTTACATTTCTTTCTCTAGTCGCTACGCGATTCACTTAATAAAACTGGCGGTCTCTACTGAGCTCGCAGAGGTTTATATACCTAACGTCCGGAAGTGGGCATTTCCGGAAAACGAGAGGACTTGCGGAATGGTTCTTTCGATGTTCAGAGGAATAAATTTTCTATCGCTGTTTGAAAATTTAAATTTCCTAAATTGCTGCGAAGGCAGCACAACAATTGAATTGAAACTTAGCGCCGCAAGCCAAATACAAAAGATCATTTCACAGTTGGAAATTGTTTAATAATTTATTAATTTTAAATTCGGGTTGTTATTGTCATAAATACATAAATATCTTTATACGCTTGAACGAATGAGTTCCTTATTCTGTAATGTATCTACACGTAAAGCACCGCAAAATAATTCAGATTCAAGTATTTATAGGGTTTCAAGTCATTCGTCAATGAATTATTTGCATGATTATTCTATCAGCCATCACAACTTGCATGTCATGCAATTAATTTATGGAATTTCCGGGAACAGTTATAAAACAGTATCAAAGCCAATTCAATCATTGTGGGTAGAAATATCACAGGGAAATCAAACGTGCTATACGACAGTGTACGGATGTACTTATAATGCTAACAAGATAATGCATAGTATAGTTATATATAAATAAAATTTAGTTGGATGAAATATTGCCAGTTCTATAGTTATTTAATAAGCAAAATTTGAGTTAACTACAGTGACAGAGTAGCGCTCTCGTGGCGCCAAAATTTCAACTGCTGCGGACTCAGGACTGCCACTGCTGCTTGTTTGGCCGCCTAAGTTAATAGCATAAGCTAGCAGCTACCAGAGGGTCGAAACTGCTCTGCTCAGCCCTGCTTCACTGCTGTTTGTCTGGCCGCGGCCTAAGTCTGGACCTCTGGTCAACTGACCACAATTTAAATATTCATTGAGACAAGACACAAATCTAGAGTAGATGTAGTACCAACTCGTTTGTCAATATAGGTAGGCAAATTAGGGGCATTTAAGATCCCAACTTGGCACTGATCTAATATACTTAATAAGCTCTGACCCGTTTGATTTAATCTCATCCTATGATCCCACATAGGAGAGTGGGCGTTGTAATCACCAACCATAATAAATTCACTATTCAATTGTGAAAGATAATGCAAAAATTCAGAGACCATTATATTACAATTTGGATTATACAAATTAATCACATCAATACTACCCAAACTTGTACACACCCCAATTGCTAGCAACTCAAGTTTACCCTGTTGGCATAGATTCAGAGGTTTTACCCTAAAAGGTATATCACCTCGTACCAAGATGCCTAAACCCCCCCTGTTCCCATTTTGTCGATGATGCCAAATGCACTGATACCCCACAAATTTAGGTTAATGAGAATAAATTCGAGTTTCACATAGACATACAACATCTGGTTTTTTGGTATACAAATACAGCTTAAGCTCAGACAACCGATCACGTAGTCCGTTACAGTTGAATTGATATAATTGTAACTTTTTTTCTGTAGCGGAATTTCTTCGTAATTTCTGATCCACAATCTTGAACGGCCTATTTACCATTTTTCTTCTTTACTCTGCTTGATGGCTGCCTGTTTGAGAAAGCATTCTTGGTTCCTCGACGCTTGATTTTAGGATCTTGATTCTTAATCAAAGCTACTTGAGGTGGGTTAGTTTCTTTTGATTTTTCAACTTGATTGCGGATTTTAGGAGGATCAGTTCTTTCCTCTAATGTTTGTGCTAGATTTTCTTCCAATGTTGGCTCAGCAGCAGTTGTCTCTCTCAAATGGTATTCATTTAGGATTTTTTCCCCAGTTTTGAGGCCAAAGTGATTTCTGATCATACCCAGAATTAGTAGATCTTTTTCACTTTTGTTCTCCAAGGACAAGTTTACTGAAAAATTTTCCAAAATCAATTTTCCTAATTTGAAGAAAAATTTTTCTAGCACATTGTCAACAAGCGTCTTGCACTTTTCCATGATCTCTTCTTCCTGGAGTACTGGATCTTGATTTGCTGAGCTCTCTACAGCTACGGCTTGATTGGTTGCAATACCAAGTGCAGACGCATAAGTCTTAGGTTTATTTGGGATTCTTCTGGGTATGTAATACGATCCTTGAGTCTGATGAACTTCTACTGCAACATCAAAGGTGTTTGGTCTTGATTTGTCTGTAATGTCTGCTACTGATGTCCTCATTTCTGGTGGTTGATGCTGTGATTGAGACCGTTTTGTGCTCTGCTGTGATATTTCAATGTCGTCCTGTCCAGTCTTCTGCAGTAATGCACTTCTTGCTTCATTGAATGAGTAGCCCTCTCTCATGAGTTGTTGCAGTCTTGAAGCATCTTGCACGTACCTGCATTCACGTGAGCTGGCCACATGTGGGCCCAAGCAGTTAGCACACTTTGGAGAACCAGACTCCCATTCCTCTTTTAGATGATTGCCACCACACACCAGGCATCGCTGAGTTGCTGAGCATCCACTGGCAAGGTGCCCTAATCTCTGGTAACGGTAGCAACGTAGTGGAGGTGGCACAAAAGGTCTCACCTGGAATGACACGAGGTCAATTTTTAGAGACCGGGGCAGATATGGCCCTGCAACTGCAACCTTGACAGAGAGCGATGGCTCTTTCTTACCACTGCTGAATTTGCTTAACCTGTAGAGACGCAGGACAGTGTAGCCCACACATTTCACTGATGGTAACAGCTCTTCAGGGTCCAACTCTGTATCAATCGGTCCAATGACCCCAAAGCTTACCTCACCCACATCCATTGAAGGCCGGTAGCACTGAACAGCAAACTTCCCAATGTGGTCCACTGATAGAAGGTCTCCAATGCCAGCAGCATCCGTACCAAGAAATTCCACTGCAACAATGTTCCTGCGCTTGTTCACTCTCACATCCTTAACTGTGGAATAATCAAGAATATCTTTCAATACTTTTTCTAGGTTCAGGGGATCCAGTGTTATTTTCTTCTTGTCTGCTCCAAAATATGCTTCATTTGATGTTTGCGGTTAGGAGATAAGCACAGTTGTTCCAGCTCCCTGGGACACAAGAGTCTTGTTGGTGGGGAATGATTTGTGGATGTTTTGCCTCACCTTTTTTGTTACGTCCTCCACAGTGTCACTTGAATCTGATTCCACTTTGCCTCTTGGTCTCTTGGGTGGCCTATTAGGCTCAAACCATGAGCCAGCTACGGGCGATTCGTTGGCGTCCATTTACTCTGTAGAGCTATCTTCGCGTGACGGTGATTCTCGATCATTGATCTCAAGCATTGCTAGTGTTATCACCGGCTCTTCTTCTGCAGCTGGTTGATTGCTTCTATTTTTCGCAGAAGCCATTTTTTTTAACTAAGTCTCCTCCTATGGAGGAAACTTACACTTGTAAAGGTTTTAATACTCAGTAAGACGTGCTGTTGATGCCGCTACAGCCAGTCTCGTCAAACTCATACACCTTGCGCCATATTATCTGCCGAGTGTTTTGCAGGTGACAGCAAGTAGCGACTTGTTAGCGGATCGTCGGTGGACGTTCGTGCGAGGTAAGTTGATTAAAATCATCGTAGATATTACAGATTACGGCAAATTATATTTGATTGTTTCTCTCTTTGTTCATATTAACAACAGTAGAATAAGCAGAAAGACACCAGGTTATCCTGTTTCGAAAAGAAGGAACATTACGAGTTGGCAGACCGCTGCCAAAGATGGCCGGTCTGCCACAGGAGTCGGGAGAAGACTTCGATACCTTCGAAGAGGAAACAAATATCTCTTTCGTCGACTCAATGGACTCCAGTGTGATTTCGGACACCGCTATGGCCACGGTTAATGAATCAATTATGGACTCTGTAACCACCCCTCATGATAGTAGTGTAGTTCCATCTCATTTGTGATCTGTGAATACTCTGAACCCGAGTTTACAGGAACTAAGTCTGAGCCCTGAAGAAAGTGAAGTTGTAAGAAGTATTCCTGGAACTGATAGTGAACTCCTAAAAGCTTTGAATGCTGAAAATCTGGACACAACCCAACTGGAAATGCGTCGTTGGAAAGGAAAAAAATGTAACTACTCTGAAGAACCTGAAAACTCCCAAAATAATGTACCCACAGCAGGAGGTGCAAATAGCCCTGCTCAGGTTCATAACCCACCAGTCAAGAAAAAAGCGCTCCTACTAAATACTAAAAACCAGTCTTCTGGGATGTCCAGTGACCTGCTGGTATATCCTGAGGACAGCCAGCCTGAAATTGTCACAATCCTGATTGAGCCCAGAAACTCCTCTCAAGACGTAATGAAGTTCTTCTCAAATGAACTAAAATTAATGAGAGATCTACAGTCATCTGAATTTGGAAAATGCAACATAATTGATACAAGGAAAAATATAAGCCGGAAACTTCTGGTAGTCAAGATCAAGAAAATTAACAGCTATCAACTAAACAACATGTTGAAAACCACCTGCATTGGAGATTGGTCCGTAACCTGCAGATTGCCAGAAGCGATGCAAAAATTGGTCGGAGTTATAGGACCAATCGGACTAGACTCAGACCTCAATGAAATTAAAGAATACCTATCTATCAAAAGCCCAAATCTCCTTAACGTCCTGCGTCTGACAAAAGGAAAAGACCACCAATCAACACTTTGCGTGAAGCTTACATTTTCTGGACCTACACTGCCTGAATGCGTGTACCTGGGATATCAGAGATTTAAAGTTCGCTTATTTGTGGACAGGCCTTGGCAGTGCTACAACTGTAAAGGTTTGGACACAATGCAAGAGACTGCCGTTCAAAGCCTCGATGTGTGATCTGCGATGGACCTCATCAATCAAGAGAGTGCATCTCCAAGGAAACAAAAAAAACAATGAAATGCACAAACTGTAAAGGAGACCACACGGCAAGCTATGGGGGATGTGTAGGAATGAAAAATGCGAAGCTTGTTGAGAAAATTCGGGCCAAAAATAAAATGTCATATAGAGATGCAGTCGTAATGGCCAAACAACAAGACATAACTGCCAACACGCCAAGGAAATTTGACAGTACAACTTATCAAGTTAACTCCTCCAAGCAGAACAACATCACAAAAAGCCAGCTACCAGAGCGGATGTTTGCAGAAAAAACAAAAAATGCAGCTTCCCACACTGAACATGAAGATGTTACCCTAAATACACTGCAACAGCCCAGCAAGCATCTCCATGTTCAGATAGCCCTTACTATGGCAAGGATTTTCAAGTTGATGGTAAATAGCAACAAGACTATTCCTGACTGCTCCTTTCTGGATATCATTAATGAAGAAATGCAAACAAACCTTACAAATGGTGAACTGGAATTCGAAAAAAATAAAATGAGCAATAACAGTCCCTCTGTAGACATACCTGGGAGATGAACTCTGCGTGCAACATGGGAGGAACCGGATTTGAGGACGGACAAGCCCCAAATAATCAAGACACTTACCCACCCAACTGACAATGCAAGAAAACAAGGAAGGACCATCAATCCCAAAAACCCTGAGCAGCTGACGGTTGAGCAGCGCACTTCCCAAGACAGCCTTGGACCAACATTCAACTCCCACCAAATCAGGGGTCAAAATAAATGTCAAGAAGATGCTTGGAAAATGCTGAATAGGACGCAAAACAGAGGTAAGGGTGGGGTGAGGTAAAAAAATAGACAGGTCACAATTTAAATATTCTTGTATGGAACTGACGTAGCCTTTACAGTAAACTATCAGAATTTAAAATAAGAGTGTATACCACAAAGCCACATGTAATTTGCTTATCCGAAACATGATTGAAGGCCAGCAGAGAACCAACTTTTATAAATTATCGTACTTTTTATAAGCATAGACTTTTGAGGCCTGGTGGAGGCATAGCAATGCTGGTCCGCAATGACATGCACTGCTCAGAAAAATCACTGAATGAATACCCAAATGGGAGCCTTGAAATACAGGCAATAAAAATATTCAATAAATCCAAAACAATTAATATCTTGAACTTATATAACCCAAACTCAGTTGTCAGTACAGACGAATTTAATCACCATTTCTCCCAACTTGGCTCATGTAANGTGGGTTTCTCCCCTGACGTGGCTACTTTTAGATCTAGAGGTCACTGGTGCTTTGGTGGGGGTTCCTGGGGCCAATGAAGAGCCTCCCTTCCCCAAATAAATAGATGGAAAAATTTTGAGGAATCTGTTGTAAATTTCACAGAAGCACTTATCCAGACATCAGGAAGAATTTTCACTAGAACTCGAGGAAGGATCACTCCTAAATACTCTAAGCCCTGGTGGAACGGTGAGTGCAGCGCGTGGGTTAGTAGGCGACATGCAGCAAAGAATAAATTTAGGAAGCACCCAACTCCCGATAATTTGATCACTTTGAGGAAAGCAGAAGCAATGGTTAAGCGAGTCACTAAAGCTGCTAAAATTAAAGCCTTTCAGGACTTTTGTACTGAAATAAACCAATTTACCCCAGTGAGTGCTATATGGAAGAAAATAGGTGCCCTGTCTGGAAAACGACGGGTACTTAGATCTGACCCCTTGGTTTTGAATGACAGAGTGATTACTGAGGCTCAAAGTAAGTCTGAAGCCATAGCAGATATATACTCAGAGGTACTAAATTGAAAATGTTCCACTCCAGATAGCACCTATTTGGTTCAGCTAGCTATAGCACTAAGTAATGATGATACAGTAGATTATAATGAACCATTTACTCTGTCAGAGCTCCAGTTAGTGATAAAGCATAGTAAAAATACTTCACCTGGTGAGGATATGATCCACAATCAAATGCTCAAAAACCTAACAGTGGAATATAATGATTGGTTTTGTCCATAATTAATCATAGTTTTAAAAATAGTATAATCCCTTGTTCATGGAAGCTAGCGACTATAATACCTATATTAAAACCTGATAAAGTATCATCTGACCCAAATGCTTATAGACCTAAATCTCTGTTGTCATGTATGGCAAAAATAATGGAAGGCTTGATCTGTAACCGACTGTACTACGTGTTGGAAAAATGTGAGACTCTCAGTGACACTCAAAGGGGTTTTCGGAAGAGGATGTGCACCCTGGAGCAGGTGGCTAGGCTGGAAATGAATGTTAGATGTACCTTGGTAGACCGAGGCATTTGCGTGGTGATTTTCTGCGATTTAAGTAAGGCTTATGACCATGTTTGGCATACTGGCCTTCTCTCTAAACTCTCAAAAATTGGGATTGTTGAGAGGACACTTCGTTGAATAAGGGAGTATTTGCGGAGCAGAGAGTTCAAGGTATATTTTGATGGTAGTTATTCCTCTGTTCGGCAAATAAGTTCAGGAGTCCCACAAGGCTCAGGTCTTGCACCAACGCTTTTTAATGTTATGTTATCTGACCTCCCTAGAGTTCATGGAGTCACTGTTTTAGAGTATGCAGATGATATAACTGTCTTATATAGGGGTATAGATATACAGCAGGTAACTAGAAAGGTTCAGGAGCAAGTTGACCAGATTAATAGCTGGGCAAAGTACTGGGGCTTAGAGCTGAACCAAACAAAAACAAAGGGAATGATGTTTACAAAAAAGGATACTGTGTAACCTAACATAACCGTTGAAGGCATAACCATAGACTTTGTTCCCACCTATAAATATTTGGGAGTTTTACTGGATGCTGCAAACCTTTCTTGGATGGCCCACGTACAGAGTGTGAGAGATAGCTGCATTCTTAGAGTAAATATTATGAAAGCAATATCTCATCACCACTGGGGAGCAGACAGATCATGCCTGCTCAACTATTACAAAATGGTGGTCCGTGCCATAAATGCACTTGCGGAAGTAACTGCACTCCAATAGAGGTCTGTGTATACTGATGGTTCTGTACTTGTTGACCCTGTTTGTTCCGCTACAGCAGCAGTAATAGTTCGAGATGTACAGAGCACCAAGATGATGAATTGGAGATTACCTCCAGAGACTTCCATCTTTGCTTGTGAAATGTTTGCCTTGGTGCAGGCCACTAAATTTGTATATGCTAATTATGACTCTCTTCCAGGAGTAGTTATTTATACAGATTCCCTCTCTAGTGTATCTTCTCTGCAGTGTAGATCAAATGTGAATTACATTCATTTAGTGGATGAAGTGCACAAATATATTGAACTAACAAGTACGAAGTTCCCAATCTGTTTTCAGTATATTCCAGGACATAAGGGCCTTGAGGGAAACGAGTTGGCAGACCTGGCAGCCAAGGCCGCTCATCAGCAGGAGGTAACACCCAACGTACACATTGCAACAACTGATAAGGTGAGAGAAATTAAACTATCTATTAAGAAAGAGTGGAAGAAAAAGTGGCTGCATGGTGTGAATACTTTAAAACGGGAAAGTTCCTGCTCAAAATTAGGGATGACATTGGTTTTTGGCCCTGGTCTCACCACCGTTCTAGAGTGGTAGAAACAGGGTTGCCAGATTGGCCATTTCATGGCCAATTTATACAAAATTGGCCATTTTTTGAACGCCGTGGCCATGAAAATTCACTTGGCCATTTTTAAAAACATCGCACAATACAAAAAACAAAAGACCTGCAACATCTCCAGTAGGTGTCATTCGTCGTAATATTGTCAAAGTGAGTAAAAAAGTCATTAGTATTGTGATTTTTAAGTAAAAAAATGTCGATATATTTTGTTGTGGCCATTTTGGCCATCGTTTTTCCTAAAATGTGGCCATGAGCTGACGGATACATCTGGCAACCCTGGGTAGAAATCCCAATGGCTCGTCTGAGAACTGGCCATATAGGATTGAACCAACATCTGTACAGATTTGAACTCGCAACAACAGATGAATGCACTTGCGGAAGTATAGATAGTGCTGAACACTTTTTACTCCAATGTCCACTCTACTCACTGGCCCGAGATAATATGTATTCAGAACTAAATGGTGCCAAGATCCCTTGCACGGTTAAAAATCTGTTAGGGGGAGGCAAGCATGATGCCAAAATGCAACAATTAATTCTTACTGCTGTAGCAACCTTTCTGGTACCGACAGGTAAACTGGGAATTCCATGAAAAGCTACTAACTACTAACATTAGATAATGCATTAAAAGTTACTTCCTAAAAGGAAAAAAAAGCACTTTGTTGAATAGAGTGTCCTTATTTGCATAAGGTTTGTAAATGCAACTACTGTACAAGGGGCTCTATGAACAAAGAGTGAACATGCCTTCAAAAAGCAGCAGAGAATGTCACCTTTTTGCCTCTTGAGGACATGCACTCCAGTAGAGGTAGTTTAAAGGGGCTTTCCCACGATCAGTTTTTCTGTCAGTCACACTCACAGTCACAGCTCTTCAACACTATATTTGGGCATGCGTGCTCTCTTCGCTCTCTATTCAGTAATCATTGACGGCTTGGCTTGAGTGTCGTTTTGCTCCTGTTTGCGCGTCAGTGTCTGCCATGGAGCTAGAATATACTGGAGGGAGCATAGCCAGTTTCGATCGGATTCAAACTAGCTGCAAAAGTTGAGAGACTGGGGCATACACTAGGCCCCACACGTGACCACCTCTGAGCCAACCACAGACGCTTGGCTGAAGTTGGCTCCTCCTCACCTCCTCTACAACTCCGCCTCCCATTTTCCAAAGCAAGATTAGTACTGCACCACAAACAGAGGATGAGGTGTGCGTGCAAATCGCTCTGTAATTTGTTGTTATATTCAAGGGCCTGTAATCTTTATATTTTTCAACTGTTACTATATCTTTGATAGTAATTCTGATATTATTAAGTGTACTAAAATGAGGAAAGACAATTTATTATCTTTCGGAATATAAGAATCCCAAATTAATCCTTGTCAGAACTGGGATGTCATGACCGGCAGGCCGCTGCCGAGACGGTTCAAGAAACAGTTTGTAAAAGTACAGAAATTTCTTGAGATTCCTTCCCGACTCGCGCGCTGTCAAAACACAAAAGTTCATTAACTTCATTCACTTGTAACTTTCGAAATAATGCACCTATCGAGTTCAAATTACTCTCAAAAGAAAGAATGAAACATTATTAAGAGAAAATCGTATATGCCAAATTCCTTTAACATTTACAGACAACAGGGAGCGAAGTTCCCGTAACCCCTTAATGAAAGGCAGATTTTTTCGATGAGCCTAATTTTGTCTCTCCTCTAATTTCTAAACTATTGCACTTATAAAATTCAAATTAGTCTTAATTTCAACATGAATTCATTTTTACATGCTAAAATGTAAGACAAAACTCTTTTACGTTTTTTGGGACGACAGAGAGCGAAGTTCCCGTAACCCCTCAATGCGAGACAGATTTTTTTGACGAGCCGCATTTTCTCTTCACGCTAATTTCTAAACTATACCATCTAAAAACTTCAAATTAGTTTCAATTTCAACATCAAGTCATTCTCCATGCTAAAATATAAAACAAAACTCTTAAACGTTTTCTGGGGAGGCAAGGAGCGAAGTTCCCGTAACCCCTCAATGGTCTCTCGATTTTCTCGTAAAATCGCAGTTTGCGCAACTACTCATTTCTAAACAATTGCACTTACATGAAAT
>JACJUY010004368.1:113387-127322 GCA_014220935.1 Platorchestia sp. MABIK
TAAGTTGAATATCCAGTTAATTAACAGTTAATTGTCACTTTTACAATCGTTCAAAACAAAGCGGGTCCATCGCCAAAGGCGAAGAACCGCAGATGAAGACACCAATAGGCTTAAATGATTTTGTATCGTTCCTCTTCAATATCTAAGTGCCTTGACTGCCTTTGACGAACCCTCGCGTCAGACCCTCGCGTAAGACTCCCTGTTGCCCACCCTGGCTTGAGGAGCCGAGGGCGTCTCTACCTTAGCGAACAAACACGCTACGAACAGCGTGTTACTATAGCAGTTAATTATTAATAAGTGAAAAGCCCACGACAGTGATAAACATTAATTAGGATCCCGCATTCTATCTATAGCCATTAATAATATCCTGGACGATAAAGATCTCAAATACAAGAAGTACATTGTGATAGAGAAATGAGAAAGTGGTATCTGATAACTTGGACCTGTGGTCCCTCGGTTGCGTCGTAGTGGTGATGTAGAGAAGGGAAGCTGGTGATGATGGTAAGGAGTCGCGTCGACCGGAGATGTTTGGTGGTAGAAGATGTAAGCGATGTTTCGTGAAATGGCACGAGAGGCAGATTGTGGAGTTGCTTCGAAGTTGTGCTTATCCGCGAGAGTATTTCTTCAAGTGCGGATATTTTTGAGGAGATGAAAGTCGTTGGCCAGACGTAGCATTTCAGTATTCCTCGTAGCGATTTCTTTATAATTAAAGATGTAGGGCAGTTATATCGTGAGAATATAACATAGTAAATAGTTTTGTTTCTAATGTTAAACTAACAGTGTATATGTATATGTATGATATTCAAATAAGTGGAAACTTTCTCATAATAATTAAAAATCTCGCAATTTAATAAAATTTGTTAAAATATAAATTATTATTGCCCAAACATTGGGCTGATATCGTACGCCAATAATACGGAGTAATTAGTATAAAATGTACCAATTAAGTTAATGAATAGTTATTTCAGTCATTAATGAGTGCAGATATATATGACAGATATCAAGAAATGTGAATACGTTACAATAATTTGTAAATTCAGAATTAGTGTAATCACAGGTTCACAGTTCTTGTTTTTTCAGTCGTCCAATGAGTTTCGAAGGTCTAGTTTTTTCAAAAAAATATGCTAAAATCGTTTGTCATATGTTACTATAGCAATAAATGTCTATATATTGAACAATTACTCATACTTGATGGGATCAAACTGCATGTACAGGTTGCCCGACCACCTTGTATTTTTCTAAGGAACATTTTGTAGTGCCTTACCTTAATTACCCCTCAAACCTCAATTCTAGTCTACTTATGTATGCTCAGTAACTTTGATATACACCAAATGTGAATTCTTACGACTTAAACTTTTAATTTCTCCTCTGCGTATTACCGATACCAAGTGGAGGGGAAGAATAAGTAAGGCCGCCGCTTCACGCCGCTAAAGGAACTCAATGGCGGAAGCAGCTGCATATGGTCTAACACCCTCGGTATCAAGTGCATAGTGACAATCAATAGCTGATATTGGAGAAGTGAATATATCATTATCGGGACAATTTTGTTTTGCCAATATCAACCTTATATCAAGAATTGAGTATCAATCCAATGATATTGTAGGGAACACCTCATTATCTATTCAATATTGACACAATAATTAGTTGATATTGGGTTGATGGTAATATTGTTATTGGGCCAATATTTTTTTCCAATATCAACCGAATTTTCCAAAATAAGGTATTTCCCCAATGTTCATTTGAATATCCAGTCAATATTGAGACTGTATATTGGCTCAATATTAGGTCAATAAATTTGCTACCTGGGGCGGTGCAACTCCACGTCATCTGGCGGTCTTCCAAGGCGTCTCTTGGTGCGTTACTACGTCACAGTAATCTTTTCCATCGTGGATCATCATTGTCGGCGATATTCGTAGTAGAACGACATTTATTCCAGTTGTATTTTCTTACTCAGTGTGGTTCGCTAGTACCTCAGGCACTTGCTTCAGGCATTGATATTCAAAGTCCTTAAATATTCATAGTCTACCCGGAGCGTAAAAGAGAATGAGGGAGAACACCTCATTTTAATCATTAATACTCACAATGCTCTAAAATTGTGAGGTCCCAATCTCTGTTTCTCAAATGTGACAGCGATCATCAATTTGTGAAGTCAAATTTATTGTTCAATTCAATTCGTAAAGTCAATAGTAATGTTCAGTCTAATTCTTAAGTTAAATGGAATGTTTTATTCATTGCAGAAAACTTACAGAGTAAACAATTAGTATGTATTAAATTGTTAATCAATACTATCAATGAATAATAAATGGCATTTGGATATTGTCTTAATTGCCTAGAAGTTTATTTGATTGTTGTATTCGTGTTGTAAAATGTAATTGTTTGCTTTGCACGATAATCCTTGCTCGTTTCTAATTTTCAGAAATTTTCTGTGTCTGATTAATTTCAGTAGGAACTTCACAAATTTGTCGCTGGTTAAGCTATGTTTTCTGAGCTCGTTACTAGACACCTACAAAGCGCGAAAAGATTGTTCTCAAATTTTCAAGCAGTCGTCTTCTTAGTTTTGCTCGCAGAATCCTTTACTTCCACTCATTATAGTTCCAATTATATCAAAGGCTACTGTAGAAGCTTAAGTTCAGGTGTCAATAAAAATAGAAGCTGCTTTCCAAGACGGCCTTTATCACTATGTCACAGACTTTTTTCTGACCTGGATATATGAGCATCTCAAATTTAGAATAATCGAGCCAAGAGAATACATTTTTGTTTTCCTCGTAATGTTTTGTTCAATGTTCGACATGGCTAGTATTATATACTACGGCTTATTCAACGAGGGATATTCAGGTTAAGGCATTTTTTAAAACAATTCTATGCATTTTATGTTTCAATTTTATTAGACATAGAATGTTTTTCATCTTAGCTATTTGGAAACGTCGCACTCGAGCAACTGAAGACAAAAAATCTTAGTTCAAGATATTCATGATTTCCACGAACTGAGCACTCCAGATAGTCGTTTGATTCCTGGAAGGGAAAGAAAAAGTAAGTATTTCATTTGTTATTGAAGGTCTACTTTGTTACAACCTTTCTGTAGAAATACAGTGCATCAATTCTAAATAGATATGAAAAACAAAGATATGCTCACAAAGTATATGGTAAAAGGGGCATCTTTTTACTGTAGTCATTTAAGACCCAAGGAAGAGTTACAAAACCTGATAACTCATGGCTGAACACTTTAATTGATTGAATATAGTGAATACACTTCGATTGTTCCTTAAATGCTCATGCGCTCATGGAATTTTTCTGTAAAATGTGTATGGCAAGAACTTCACATAATGGTCATCAACGGATAGCTACCACATGAGCGAAAAAGTATAGAAGAATGTAGGTTGAATTAAATTCAGGAAAATTTTCACAGAGCATCGATTTGTGTTTCTTGAAGTCATCTGCGTCAAATGCAATTAATACGATTGTACAGAACTCTACGTGAAAATGATTTCAAGGATCGAAATTATCATAAAAATTTTCGTTGTTTATCCTCTCGTACCTGAAACAAAATTGTCACTTTTTAGGGATGAAAATACGTTATTCTAAGCGGTGTGGGCAGCAGAAAATTTGAATTGCTCAATAAATACAGTACTTATATTAATCTCATTATATCTCAAATCAAGTGTACTTTTCAGATCATATTATCTCATTGTATTATATTTGGTTCCTCAACTTGTATTTACATGTATTATCAAACCTACAGTAGATTACGCAACAAAGGGAATACACATTCCAAACTATTTCCTCAATCATCTGTTTCGGCTATTGACATGGGTATTACGATACCCATGCGTGAATATCAACTAAGGACCCTTACACTAAGATGTTTTAAGAACCAATAAGTTTTTGTATCATCTTTATTAAAAATAAATAGATTTTTCTTTTTTATTCACACATGTTTTTCAGAGTTCTGCGGTGCTTGGTAAAATTTCAAAATAATTACCACGAATTTTGTCTTAAATTTAAAGTATCATTTTTAATTTAAACTCTTTTCTTTGAAGATCCGATAAATTTAATTATTTTTAAATGCATCATGCATCAAAATACTGAAACCCAAATGACAACTCTCCGCCCATTTCGATCCTCGATTACTAAGCTTTGTCCCATTCACGCGCTTGCCCAAGTAGCGAACAGAATCTCTGCCTTCCCGTTTTTCCTTCAAGATCGTCTGGGTTTTAGTTACCCCTTGTGTAACTACCCCTAGTTACCCCTTGTTCACTCGTACTACCAAATAAAAACTTTAAACCCCAGAATTCTTTCCCATTACAACTTTAACTCCGGGCCATTCAGTTTGTGGGTGGGAGCCAGAACTATATCGTAGATGGTCGACTGGAACATAAAGACCGAATACACACCTCCCTACTTGAACCCCAAAGTCTACTCAAACCCCTAAAGCCATACCAACACAGAGCTCCTCATCTGACACGGACATGACCAGCCGGAACAATCCCGGCACCACGCAGTACAGCTCCGACCCTGGCACGATGTACACACCTGCCTCGATGAAGGCCTTGAACAATGCTGAAATAGAGAGAATCCAGTTAATTAAAATCTAACAACAGTCTTTTTCTCATGTAAGAATAACACTTTCAACGAAAAATACTCTGATTCGATACCAGTCCGGCATTTGTGGTAGTTTCACCAGCGTACCTGAGTTGCTCCTCTGGTGATTATAAAAAACGTAAATGCTGGGGTGTAAAGTGTGAGAACGGGTAAAGAAGGAAAGTTAACCAGAACAATAAATCTTTATTCAATAATTTGAAATGAGTACTGGCCGCACCGAGAGAAACCGTCACTGTGTGATGGCGTTAATTATAATGTGTCCAACGAAACGTACAAAGTAAATTGCATCAATTTGAACAAAGTAAAAACAGCCCAACATTTTATTTATGCAAAATTTTGTGAATTGGCTGATTTTCCAGTGCGGCTGCTACTTTCGGCAGCTTCTTCCAATATTGAAAAATCCAACGTTAAGGCAAAAAGAGTCAAGGCCTCTTCCTTTTCACAATAACCCTCTTACGATCAATGATTACACTTTCTAGAAAGTTAAATTCCAGGAAATGAAGTCATTATTGACCTCTTTCATTTTTTTTAATACTCTCCATGTAACCTCCACTCCGACCTGAGTGAGAGCTTCTTGTACGAATACTGCACATCGACTCTCTACCTCAGGCGAACCAGTAGCCGCTTACCTATAGGCTCCAGCCCAGCACTTGTTGAGTAAGATCCATTCAACAAGTGCTCTATGTCGAACATAAGACAGTCATCTCAGTTACAGCATACGGAAAATCATTTCTATCTGCTCCCACCCTACAGTCTTATTCAAATGTCTTAACCTCGGGCTTAGAGCAAGTGAGAGCACACAAATTCGTCACTCTCTATCAACGCCAATTGCGTGCCGCTGCCCCACGAAGCGGAGCAAATGCATTCTCACTCAGCTTTTCTACACCAGAGCTCCTCAATCAGTGCTTTCCCGCTCCACCTAGACGTCGGAAATGGGTACCAGCTCGACTGGAGGTAACCTTCATTGTGTACTGGTGTTAGTCATAGGTCATTGAAAAAATAATGCACACGGCGATGAACTACGACCACCTTAATTCGTTGTCACTGTTCAGTAGGGTATCACTCGCACTGACCCAACAACCAAATCGTTGATCAATGAATGAGTACTGCGTGACTGGGGGGCTAGCCGTAATTACGTCTTATAATTTATTATATGGCATTTGAAAACCAGTTATACATCTATAAAAATAGAATGAAGCATTTTCTGCGTATGTGCGGCAAACCAAATAAAATTGCTGGTTCTGAAATCACTCACCCATTTCTTCTTCAGTTGTGTGTTTCTTCATGAAAGGACGGAGGTCAATCCACATGAAGAGACCTGCCTGACAGGGTCTCACTGCTATGCCCTCTTCAGTCAGCAGACCGAGAGCTCGTTGGTAGCAGTCCCTGAGTTTCTTCTGTGACGTCGGCAAAAAGAAGTCGTCACACCACGCTGTTGAAAGTGCGTCAAGTGAGAATAGTAATTATTGAGTTACACGAGATCAGCTTATGAGAACATCAACCTATTCAATTGATACGATATATGATTCAAGGTACGCATAACTGTGCTTATTTTATTAAAATAAGTTGAAGCTGTTAAAACGTGAGGTGTAGCTCGATAATCGACGAAAGCGTGATGATATTGACTACACAATTTTGTGTTTATTGTTGGCTGATATTACTATGTACAGTACGAAACAGCAGCAGTCCACCCTGAGCGACATTCCTTGGGTTGTTCTCTGATTGGTAAATGTCAAATTTCTGAGCAAACCTAAGTATTTTTCAAAACTAACGTGAAATTCCAGTCCACATATATTTTTTCTCTTCTACCTACCGCGTCACACCTAACGGGGGCAAATATGCTCTACCGACCAAGAAATGCGGCGTAACAGTAAAATACACATCAAATACCATCTAGTTTTGATATCACATGAAATCTACTAAGTACATATTCTGCTACCTGAGCAATGGAAAAATCAAGCCGTCATTTTAACTGCCTTCGTATCTTGTAGCCTAGTTTTTATTATATTATTCCATACAATGTACATTTATAATACAAAGTAATGTCTTTTTTTCAGCAAATAACGTGCAGAATTTGTATGCCTTTCAATAGGAGCAGTGAGATAAGATGGTTAATGGTCTCTTTGGTTTGTTTCTCTCATATGTAAGGATCACTGGCTTTCATATCGAGATTAAGCTGAAACGCTGTGGTTAAAATAAACACATTTTCTCGGATATATCGTCCAATAATGACCTAATTTCTCCAAAAGATTACCCTCCGTGAGATTATGCATGTATTTGAATAGGTAATTACGCATAAAAACACCAATTAGGTCAATTTTTGCTAACGCCTTACACTTCAGAGATAAAAAACCAAGTTCAAGACGAACTAAACATCCTGCAAACAAGTAAAGCCATCAATAGAATACGATGATCGAGGTCCCTTACCCGTGTCGTTGAGGAGCACAGCTGCAGTCTCCTGCACTATGCTGGCAGCCCCCTGGTAGATGCCGGCCACGTCCATGCACTTGAGGACGGCCAAATTTCTGGAGTGAACCACACCAATGCGCAAACCCGCCAGACCAAAATCCTATAAATTAAAGGAATAAAAATCCCTGAGCGACAAATTTTTACAGTCAAGAAACGGGAGTTGGGCTTCCTTCCTCGCACGAATAATCAAAGCAGTTATAGGGTCAGAAAGGCAAAATCCGATCATCTTACCAATAAAACATAAAAGTTCGATGCTGTCAGTCGCTGATTACCATGAATACGCCCACACTCAGTGTCTCTTGGGTGCGGTCATATCCACATTATCTTGGCCAGCCCCCACACAAAGTGGGTGCGGTCAGGTCCACATTACCTTAACCAGCCCCCCAACAAAGTGGGTGCAGTAAGGCCCACATTACCTTAGCCAGCCCCCACACAAAGTGGGTACGGTCAGGATCAGGCAAGTCGTCGTAGCTGAGCACGCTGCTGAACACTACGCCCTCTGCGTGCACTGACAGCGCGTACACCTCATCTATGATCACGTGGATCTCATACCTGAAACAAGCCATGGTAGATTAATCAGTTTAATGCTTTTATTCAAAACCAATCAAATTTGTTTCACTGGTTGAATGAAATAGCTCAAGACTCACCTTATATTGCGGGACCGACTGTCACATGAGAAGTCAGGATTGCTTGCCAATAAAACAACAAATACACCTAAACTTCAAGTTATTTGGAAGCATTTAGATAACTCAACACGAATACTAAGGAGACCGAAGCTTGGCAAACTCAATAAGCTCATCCTACTTGGCGCAAATTCTGAGGAGGTCCATCACGAGCTGGGGAGGGTACACGTCCCCAAGGGGGTTTTGGGGGTTCAGCAGCACGAAGGCCCCGACCTTCCTCCCCTCCGCCCTCAGCTGCTCGACCCGCAGCTCCAGCGCCTCCGTCGTCAGCTCGAAGTCCTTCTCCGTCCCCGCCTCCTCCTGCAGCGACCAGAGGCTTACGAGCTTAAGTAAAAATAGCTGAATTAATCCATTTCGAATTCATTCAGGATCAAATAGGAATTGGATAAAATTTCCACAAATTAGAGATAAAACCCGCCGCATTCAACTGATAAATACAGTTAAATACCAAAAACTAAGTCATGTCTATAGCTCTGAGAATCATGAAGTAAATAAACGGAAACCATTCATTCTGAAAGTGCTGGGCTTTCTGAAGTAATTGACAAGTAAATAATAAAAAGGGCCATCGAAAAGAGGTGATAAATAATAAAGGACCTTTACGTTCGGCAAGAGGTGATGAAAAACAAAAGGACCTTTACCTTTGCCAAGAGATGATGAATAACAAAAGGACCTTTACCTTCGGCAAGAGATGATGAATAATACAAAGGCCTCTGCCTTCGGCAACAGGTGATGGATAATAAAAGTGCCTCTACCTTTGGCAAGAGGTGATGAACATAAAAGGACATTTACACCTGCGGCAAAAGGAGAATAATAAAATGACCTTTACCTGTGGCAAGAGGTGATGAATAGTAAAAGGGCCTTTACCTTCGGTAAGAGTTGCTGAATCATAAAAAGACATTTACCTTCGGCAAGAGGTGAACCGGCATCATCTTGACAGCGCTACGCTCCTGGAAGTCAGTGAAGACCCGGCCATAAACGGGAGTGGGTGTGAGAGCGATGTCTCCTGCGTCACAGACGGCGAAGGCTATGCCGTCCATGCAAGCAGTCACTCCGTTCATTACTATCAACTGGAATTGAGCCATCCACGATTAAAATTGAGTGGAAGGTCATAGTTATTTACATAACTAAATAAAGAGCACAATATTAAATTCAAAAAAGTGCTCAATCGGCTTTTGCCGTTGATGAATTATTTGCTTTGACATAATAGTTGAAAAATAGAACCAATATAAAGCATTTTCCAACTATGTCGACAGTCAGTTTTGCAAATGTGGCTGAGTTTTGTTTCTGGATGCCGTTGACTGAGTGCCCTAGAATGCTCCATTATCCAATTTCGCTCCATTTCTTTGCGTGATAAAATTTAAAAATGCTAAAATTCAAAACACTAGAATTAAAATCACATTCAGTAAAATACTGTCAAACTATAAAATGATAAGAGTCAGTTGAAAAAATGCGACGTTTTGATGCTACGAACATCATCAGCAGACTGAGAATGTGTTGGAAAAAATTTCAAGAGTCGCTTTGTTAAAAAATATTTTACCAATACTTAAAATACATCGCTTCTAGTATCATTTCCTGCTCCGATTGAATCTTAAAATAAAGTGAGATTATTTCCTGCTGCGATTGAGTTATAATATCGAGTGAGATTATTTCTTGCTCCGATTGAGTCATAATATCGATTAAGATTATATCTTTTCCGATTGAGTCATATTATCGAATGAGACTATTTCCTACTGCGATTGAGTCATAGTATCAAGTAAGATTATTCCCTGCTCCGTTGGTTAACACAAACTGGGCTTGACTTTCAGTATTCTACTGATCTGGAGGCAGAGAATCGAGCGGTTGTTGTCCAATTGTGTTAGAGTTACAACACCCGATAGTTTGTTCTGTAAGACATAGAGTATCAGGGATTTTTTTACGATAAAATTGACCCCAGGAAAGGTAAATTTCTGAACTTGACGTTTCGATTATAATTACAATAAGAGTAGATAATATTTTAGAGAATTCCTCCTGATTTCGATTCAACCCAAGCTATTGGTTTAGATTTTGTTCAAAAGTCATCTGGTGACGAATGGATGTTTTGGAGAACATCTTGAGACATTATGCTAATCTAATATATGTACGAAGTAAAACCTTAATTTATTTTTTTGGCTAAGAACAATTTTGCTATTGGTTCGAAAGCGTTCTATGGCCAGGCAGAACAAAAATCAGCAATAGCGGATTCGGACCTCAAGTAAGAACTCAATAATCGATAAGCACACCAGATAAAGTAGTAGCTCATTTGTTTTCAACATTACATAAGAAAAAGCTCACACCTGATACGTCACTCGCTGGACGAGAAGAGTGGGTTCATTATCTTGATGTTGTTTACTGTAGCCAAAGGCAGCTTTGCTATCACAAGTGCTTTCATTGATTCAGGAGGTGGGCTAAGAGGCTAGATATCAATTTCCATCTCACGACGCACACGCACTTGCGGATGTTTCTTGTAGAGCTATCGATTTCTAACGTCATCGCTAAAGTGCACATGTGTTTTAAAACATTTTCTTGTGTAGAAAATACAACATTTGATGAAGCGAAAGGAAGCGAGTTCAATTCGCATTTAAATTGCGTTTATTCAGTGTATGCATTTATTTAAAATGCTTGCCATCAACACTGCGTCAACATCTTGAGAGGTGAAGGTTGCTCAGAATGAATAAAGGTTCATCCAATTTGATGCATCATGAACCTAAACTGACAATGCTGATCGAAATTTGTCTTTCAGCATTTGTTTGGAAAAATCTTAAAATTCACGAAAATGTGTCAGAATATGGCTACCGAAATGAGTCAAGTGTCTCATTTTCGAGTTGCCCTCCAAGTCCAGTACCATCAAACACCAAACACCCGTGCCACCAAACACTAATCATGCACAGACACCAAAGAATAATATTTACAGTCATTGAATTTTATGCACAAGCACCAGGATATTCATACTTCAAAAATTCAAAAAAATTTCAATACGCGGCTGGATTCATGATTTAACAGTGTTTTTAGCACTTTAAGCCATGTTAGAGCCGTTACAAAATTTGTTTTCTCTAACGCCATATTTCACTGCAATTTTTAATATACTATTGCATAAAGTGTTACCAATGGAATCCAAAATGATACAATTTCATGTAGAAAATGCCATTTCTGATCTTGATTTATTCCTCATACAGTTTTTTCAGCAAATGTCCCTGGAATTCTAGGTAACGTTCGTTATTTAGAACCCTTTGGGTTTTCCAATCAAGTAATTGTCTAGACAGTTTATTAACGTATTCACTACTCTAGCAGAGATAACATTTTTTGGGGAACTTGCCTGCATAAGCTGCCCAGTTTGCTTTCCTAGGGGCTACTCTACAGTGTCATACAAAAAGAAAACGAGTACTTGTAGTTCTCAAACATTCGTTGATGGATGCGAAGAGCTACTAAGTACTTAACTAAATGCACTCCGGGGACTGGGTACAACTTACCTTTTTCCTAGTATTATTTTAGTTTTAAATACGTACGGAATGTTCATGATCTTTTTGCTAACATGCAAATTTTCTACTCTCAAGTACTCTCCTTCGTGAGCCATCAGTTTTAACCCTCTCAGAAAATCGGGTAATTTGTTTTTTCTTCGACATTCAATTATACAGTCCCATTGTATGTGAGTACTCTACACGAGGAAATAAACTACGAAGAAGCGCGTACGATATACCTCAAGCCAACAGAACTGGTCAAAGCTGTAGTCCCAAGAAATGTATGTACCGAGAATAGACGCAAACTGTCAGTCTGCACGGACCACCCTGTGATGGTTGCTCATTGATATAGCCTCATCACTGAGGCGTATGAAATGGGAAGAAACAAACTTTTTGGTCGCACCTGGTCAGGAGGCACGGGCTTGCCACCAGTGAAGTGCCTGGAGAAGAAGCAGGAGAGCGCGTCCCGCAAGAGGGCGGTGCCTTTCAAGTCGAAGTAGTGCTGGTGGTCCGCATGTCGGAACACGAACATGTCGGGTTTGTTCAGTCGCTCCTCAAGCTCGCGCTCCATCAGCCGGTTCACGGACGTACCAATGTTTACGATACCCTGCGAGGAAAAATGGAAGGTTTCAATCGTTAGTAATTTATCACATCTGAATAATTTTGACACTTTGACCGCAATTGGTTAAACTGAATTTCAATGTTCAAGTCATGTTTAAAATAAATTGTAGTAAGCCATTTGAAAGTAGCAAACGTGAAGTGGATCACGCCTTCATTTTGATTTAAGTATTAATGAAAATTGAGTTTGTGACGACTGGCCGATTAACAGCATTAGGAAAATCCCCTCCGTGGCCACAGGCGGCTCACATTAATTAAAAATTGCGATCAGTGTTAAACCTAGATAAACTTAGCTTATGACCAGGAAACCAGGATAAACTTTGCCTATGACTAGGAAACCAGAATAAACTTAGCCTTTGACTAGGAAACCTGGGTAAACTTAGCTTATGACTAGGAAACACTCAAGCTTTGCTTTGAACTTCTACCTGCTACGCTTTACAAACCGTGGGGTTGTGCGCAGCATGGTAGTTGTTGCGCGCTGCGATGTTCAGGTATTCTGTCATCAGGTCCTGCTCACTGCCGAGCTTCAGGGCTCTCTGGGACGCCGCGCTCCGCAACTTCGAATCGCATATCGTGTGATTCATTGTGATGGTGTCCAGGTGAATATTTGCAATTGTTATTTTGGCTTTTGTTCTTACCTGACTTTGATTTAGTTTCGAATTTTTTTTAATTTCCAATAATGAACCTGCTGTTGAAATCGTTACTTCGTCTTCTCTTTTTACGCGTTCGTGTGAAATTTGGAAAATTATTCAATTTTCAATGATGAACTTGCTGTAAGATTAGGTTGAGTGGTGAAACTGCAGTTTGGTTAAGCACACGAACTTTAGTTACGTAACTTTACAAATTCTGACACATGAGAAAATAAAAAATGTGGATAATAGTATATTAACAATAAGTTGATGCGGAAAATGTTTTACCCTTAATTAATTTTTATGAGTTATAAGCGTGTGCGAACTGCAGGAAGCGAGTTATCATTCAGTATGATCTCTTCATTTTGAAATAAATTTCGGAGCATTTGAAATTTCCATGGTAGTTCATGTTTGCCGCAATGCTAAATTAACGTACAGGATGAGTTTCTGCACACTTTACGGGATAGAAGTTTAAATGAAAGTTAAGGATCTTAAGGATCTTAACGTTATGATTTTTGAATGTATTTTTTCATGCTTTTCTCTCAATCATTTGTTTCGACAGTTGACATGGATATTACGATACCCATGTGTGAATATAAACTAAGGATTCTTAATATTAAGATATTTTAAAACCAAGGTAATGCATTTCATGTATCAACTTTATTGAAAATAAACTGTTTTTCTTTTCTTTTCGCGTAGGTCACACATGTAAAGGACAGATTATTGCAAATATCATCAACAAAATTTTCACCCCCTAACATTCCTCATAACGCTTTGAAGTTATTACGTCGTGCTTCGTGAAAAGATACTTAGTATCACGACACCCACTCGTAATGTTCGAGTAAGGTTATATAAAAGACATTTGATTCCAATCAAGTCTGATGTACGTCATTTTTACTTTGGATTTTCAAATGCCTCATTATTAACATCAGACGCGCTGACGGTTACCCGCGGTTGAGTAGTCACAGATCAAGTTGAAACACAGCGTACTATCCTAACGATATTCAACGTAGTTGATGCATAACTATCGTTAATAATTTTCAAACGCATTTTATTTAAGACGGGAATCAGTGACCGTTGCTCTCGGTTAAACTGGGATTCACTTGCAAAGTGAGTGGGCAATATCAAGTTGATTTTTCGTCCCTTTGCGAGACAAAATCACAGTGGCCCTTTGGAAACAGCAGAGCATTTCACCCACCTTGAAATTCTCAACAAGAATCCTAGCTATAGTTATTAGAATTCACATGTCTCTTCAACTTAATTTTAATTGAATTTTTCATTTAACCAAACATTCATTTCATTGGCCCTTGTTGCAAGCAAGACTTAGCAGGAGCAGGACACCTGGACACCGAGCGTAGGAGTGTGAGCTGCGTACTGCATGTACCCGCTTGGTGAACCTAACAGACTGCTGTGGTGATCGAGTGCTGATGTGATTTGTGGGCTGATAATGTGGTACTAAAACAG
>JACJUY010004369.1:0-23665 GCA_014220935.1 Platorchestia sp. MABIK
ACCGATGAAACGCCTCTGGTTTCCTTCGGTGGTGAAACGCCCTATACCTATAATAATGTTAATAATGTTGGTAATAATATTAATAATAATAGTACTAACTTGAAAGAACTGCAGTGCAGACCTGCTGCTCATCGTTCTCATTGTGAGGGCTCACGCTGGAATAAAGTTGGGATTCAGGCGGCGGTGCTGGAGAAGTTCACGATGAAGAGTAATGGAGAGCTAGGCCGTCAGACGGTCGGGTGCGTGAGATATGAAGTCATCTTCACTGTTCCGCAGGTGCGGACTTCCAGCGCGCGTTTGTTCTTAAAAACGGCATGATTTGTTGACTCTCAGCTGAGTGCTAGCTGCTAACTCAGATGCAAATTTATTAGTAATGGGAAATGCAATGCGGTCATATGCTTGAACATAATAAAAAATCTTGACAGAAGGGTTTGTTGATCTTCTGCACGGGTGTATTGTAGAAACTTGCGTAAAGATGCAGTTTCAGAAACAGTTTCAGGGATTGGAATAAAATAAGAGCAGCTAACATATGGCGGTGAAATAAATCATTATCTACGTTCTGTAGAAACGATACCTGCCCGAATACATAGCCATACAGAAATTCAGTTTCTCTCAAATTTTTACTGAAGCAAAAATCGAATTCGTGCAGCTTCTAGGTTTGCTAATTTATAAATTTTCCGTAATGGTATCGGCATGTAACTCATCAAAGATGATTTCAAAACACTGGTTACAAGACAACCGCCATTTTTTTATACATCTTTTTCGCAGTGTTTACTCTGACCATTTAAATAGGGAAAACATAAATCAATCACCTGAATTTAAGCGAAATTTAAGCAGTGCCATTTGATACGATTCACCTGCAAACTGCCGAGTGTGATGCAAGCATTGAAATAAATTAGAACTCATGCGTCAAGTACCTGCTTTTGCTGAGTATGCAAGCGATCATGAGGTGGCAAGCGGTGGCGCGGTGGCAAGCGATCAGGCGGTGGCAAGCGATTTGTTTCGGGCACATACGAGGCATCCCATTGCCACAGTAATATTTAACAAGAATCTGCCTCTACGTCAGAGCTGGTGTTCACCTCAGCCTTCAAATTAGTATTCAAAACGTAAAAGGAATCAAGTTGAGCGTTTTATGCTATAATTTTTAATACAAGCAACCTAATAAAGGGGCTGTGATTATGACATTGCAGGCATGTAGAAGTTTCGATAATATTACAAACATATTGATGAAACATGATCTCTTTTCCTCTTTGGTGAGATATTACATTTTTTTTGTAAAATGTTTTTTCTCTGTTGCAGAAGATGATGAAATTGTCAATTGGAATACAAATTCATTTCAATTTAAAATGAAATTGATTCTGGAAAATTTTCGTAGGTGCAAAGTGTGTTCAAATGATGTGCAGATTCTCCGCAATCATAAATGAAAAAGTACATCGAGAAATTCGTTTTGCCAGAGTTTGAAACCTGCATGGGCATAGAATTTTTACGAGCTGGAATCACATTTCTGGGGGCAGTTAACGAAAAGTTTCGTTAAGACTTTGAGGGCAAATGAACGTGACTGCAAAGAGAGCGCGCGAAGTTTTTCCTCGTGCGGAAGAGTTCCGAGCTTATCCTAGCTGCTTCGCAGTCCGCAGAACTGGTCTCTGCAAACAGCAACCGCCGTCAAGACGAGAGAAAGCTTTGCATGTCAAATTTGGCGTCGCTTGTAGCACTTCCCTCGCAGTGCCTGCAGAATTTCAACTCAGGATAAGTGAAGAATTGGAAGCAATTTGAAATCCCAGCCAGAAGTTTGCGGATGTTATCCGCTCACTTCGATAATTCCAGCAGACGAGTGAGTCCGAGTTGGGCCAAACGGCCCTTCATATGAGCCACTAAAATAAGTTTCGAGTTAGTAGCACCTCGTAAATATAAATAAAACCTAGCTCAAACCAACGGCGGAAAACTCTTCTTTATGAAGGAATTGAACTGTTGGGCAGTGGAAAGAGTGATGTCTAATGGCCTGAATATTTATTAAACAACAGCATGTAGGGCTTAATGAATAATATAAAACCATCAAAACGACGTCGCAGACTCGGCCTCGGTCGTATGGCTACATCCTGACTATTAGGTCTCTAAACAAGCGACTGACTGGACGATTTGGGATTTACGGATTGGAAACATCTGATGTCCAGATTTTCAATATTTAAACGCTGAAGTATTTTCACGTTGTACTATTAAGAAACGATTTGAAAACCCAATGTTAATTTCAATGAACACATACAATTGTGATTTTATATTCCGAGACACGGTGGCAAAAAAATTTGCTCAGGAACGCGTTTCATACGCATTAGACACATCGTATGTCTAGATTTTCACTATTTAAACGCTGAGATACTACCCCGAATGCATTGATAAGAAACGATTTGAAAACCCAATGCTATATAATTTAGATGAACATTACCTATACCTGACACGTAAAATATTGAGTTTGTGTTCCGAGCCAGGGCGTCAGAAAAATCTGTCTCAATAAAGTGGTTCCGGCGCTGGAGTCCAGGCTAAAAAACCGTGATCGTGACCAGGCGAGGCCTCTCTGCGGTGAGGTCCACTTCAGTTCTTCTGGAAGAGAAAGGCCTCCAGTTTGATCGATCGTCTCTGGAAAAATTGAAATTACGTCTTTATTTATAAACAGAGTTCACGATAATTGGAGTAATTATCTAAATGAAAGATTTAAATTTACGATAAAATTTACGTTTCATTCCAATTTGCGTTCTTGGAAGTGAAGAGGCGCACAGTTATGTCCAAGTTTTATTCTCAAGTATACTATTCTCAAATCATCAACCTTAAGCATCAAAATTCACTTTCTCCGGGACACAAAATATCGAGCATTTTGAATTTCATGCAGAATTTCATGAATTTCATGTAGAATTTCATGTAGAATTTACAAAAATTCCATGTAGAATTTCATGAAGTTCAAATCGAAGTTACATGAATTTTACTTAGAATTCCATGAATTTCGTGTTGAATTAACATACATTTTGTGTCGCATTCCCTGAAATTCACGTAGAATTTACAAACAGTTTCCTCCCTGGTGAGCCGCAAGATTGAGGTGCGACAGCTCGTCAATATTTTTATCCCATCGGGCCAAAGACAAAATTTTAACGCTGACTCAGCAACTTTCTAGCATAGGGGCATTCAGAGTAGAGGAGCTGCGATATGCGGGCGAAGTGTCTCCATCTGGACAAAATTTTTTGTAACATCTTCGTGACTGGTTGCAGGGGCAACATAAATGTGTGCCCTGCTCAATGCAATTCAAAGAATTTTTTGAACAATTTATTCACCACAAGTGATACAGCAATAGATTTTATCGTATATACACAGTTGGGTTATTGCTTCGTTTTCCATTTCATGAGTTGAATTTGTCTCTCGTGCTCATTTGACTTGATTATTGCATGTTCAATAACTGGCAATTAATATGGCGCTACGAAAGGAGTCTATGTTTTTAGCCTGACGTAAGTAAATAATAATATGAAATGCTCCACTGTAAATTTGCTGGACAACCGGAGTGTAGAAGTCATCTTCAGCCTCCATTTTTTCATGAGATGCTGAGCGCAGAGCGAGTGTTGCGAGAACTCTTCTGGTGCACAATCCAGATTATTGATGCCGATCAGCCCCAATGCTTTGAGCAGAGCACATGTTGCCATGTACAGAGTTACAATTTTTTTCAAGTATTCATAATTAGAAAGAAATGATTGTACCCTTCGCGATAACTTTTCTCTATTTGGGCTCGAAATGATTATTTCATTTATTTTCGTTACGTTTTTGAGGATTATAGGAGGCGTAAATTAGTTTCAATTCTTCACTTCTCTAAATAATTACCTAATGAGTGTTAAATACATAAGATAGGTTTTATAAAAATCTCAGAGAAAAATACAATGTCGCTCAAGAACTCTCTTGATAGTCGGAAGCTAAACTTTAATGTTCGTCCAAGGACGCAAAAATACATTCTAGTATTACTGCATTGCGAGTTAAACTAACATTGGCTGTCAACAAAGCAGTTGAAAAGTGTCGAAAGTTGATGGCTTTAACTAGCATAGATGTGACGAAAACTGGCACTGCTTCACAAACACTGAATATTGTTTCACAACCATATGTGATGAAACAGGTGAGAGTTCCAGGTGAAATTAAATAATTAATTTCATTTAGCACGTGATGTTTTTCAAACTTTCTGGGGTAACAAGGCCTCAAGTTCATGACTAATACTTGCTCTCGAGTTCCATAACTAGAGAGTGGGTCTACATTAGAGTGCTGGTGGGACCGAGCAGGGCTGTCTTTACAAACCCCTCTGTTGCTTTAACCCTCTAAAGTCCGCATTTACTCATGTTACCGTTATCACAACCACCATCACTAAGCTGGCACCGGCATCATGTAGTCACCGACATCACAAAGAGGAAGTGACTGCCACTCGACAATGAACTTCGAAGAACACATTAGGGCAAAGTGTGGAAAATTTTTTCGATGCAGGGGTAAAGTGAAGCTTAATGGTGATTAAATACGCCTGGCGAGCAGATGCTAAATTTGCGAAAGGAAACTCAGGGTCAGCAAAGCTTCACTGACGCGAAACAAAAAATGCCTTCAGTTTGACGAAATTTAAGCTCCACAAGTAAATATTATGACAAAATGCAAACAATAATTCCCCTTTAACGTCCAAAGTGACAAGCGACTAGACACTGGAAACGTAAGCGAAAAAATTGCAAGTTAACTCTCTTTTGTGCGAGAAACGTTCATTTACCTCTTTTGTGAGAGAAACGTTCATTTATCGCTTTTGTGCGAGAAACATTTATTTACCTCTTTTGTGAGAGAAAATTATTTCCCTCTTTTTGTGCTTTTTTACCTATTTTGTGAGAGAAATGCGTTCATTTTCGTATTTTTCTGCAGTCGCGGAACAGCACGGGCGCGACCGTCGTGCTGAGGGCAGTGACGCGCGAGACGAGCGGACACTACAAGTGCGAGGTGCTCTCTGACGCTCCTGAGTACTACACCGCCGACCGCAGCGCTCCTCTGCAGGTCGTCGGTGAGTCCGTACCGGGGACGCGTGTTGGAATAGTGACTCTTATTTTAACTGTAAACACGTGTTGGAGTATTGACCTTTATTCTAACTGTGATGAAATGTGACTACCATTCTAACTGTGATGATATGTGACTGCCATTCTAACTCTGATGATATTTGAAGAGAACCTACGAAACAAACGAAAAAAACAAGAGTGGACTTGAGCCTCAGATGTGAAATCATTTTAGAAAATTTTCACAGCTATTCTAATATAAAATAATCGTCAAGAGAACCTGAGAAACAAACGTAAACAACCGAGAGGATTTGAGCATTTACTGCGAAATTATGTTTTATCGGCGCCATCAAATGAACTGGCACAGGGGACACTTTCTGTGTTTGAAACGAATTCTGGCTGATTGCAATCATCCTCAAGCCTCCCGTTTAAAAAGCGGCGAGCTTGCAACGAAAGTGGTAAGTTGCGATGTCTTATCGGTAGCGTGATGGTCGCAAGTCCGACATAAAAACTTCATTTACATTGAAGTCTAAGGTGGCGGAAGTTGTGAACAAGGCTGCAAGAGAACGTGGGGCTTTAGATTCCAAAGAAAAGTAGCGGCAGCATTTTTAGAGCGCACTGAACGAAGCACTCGCGTTAATTAGCTGCTTTCGAAGTCACATGGAAAGGCGCTCATTTAAAAACAGTGGCACGAACTGTCCTTTTCTGAGCAGCTGCCGGGATAACAAGAGAGCAATTACTTGAAATTTGAATTATTTTAGCGCCTGTTCATTGATCCTCTTTGGTCTGAGCTGTAGAGGTGCTGTTGAGGTGTAGGAGAGGTGTAAGGTTTAATGCTGATTGGAAAGCGTAAACATAGTAGTTTCTGCCAAATAAATGGTGTAGTTATGTATGCTAACACATTTATATCGGGAAAAGCTTCATAAAATTTAAATTGGAGCGACCGCTTGTTATTTGGGTAGTATTCTGATGTATGATCCAGTAGTAACATCAAAATTCACCACTAGAATGATTAAGCCCCTGGGAACTTTATAAAATATGTTTTTAGTTCTTTTATCGATATCCATTACTTTTTGGACATTTCACTGCTGAACCATCTGAAAAAAGAAAAACGTTATTTCAATGAATGTGATAATTTTTCAAAAGGGAGAGGCGGAAGAGAGCTTGATTGAATTAAGAGCTTATAAAGAAAGGGCTTATAACTTTGTATAGGATTTAAATATTTCAGAAACGATATGCGAACTTCCACCTTAATGTCCCTGCTCAAAATTGATGCCAAAAACCCCAAATAAATTATTTTCACGCCTCATGGAGAATGTCTAGTGCACAGGTCATAAGCATTAAATGGAAGATTGGCAAATGTTTGAACTTTAGTCGTATAATATACAGGCAGTTCAGCTCACCTTACAGTGAAGAAATTTACGCCGTGAAAAGAAAAGCTCGCGTAAGTTATTCGTACCTCTCTCCTTTAACAATTTGACTGCCACGTGAGCTCCCGGTGGTCACCGGGCAATTTTCATAATACTGCTGACCGACCAATAGTCACAAACTCATTTTTCATAAATGCTTAATCAGCGTTAAATGAAATCACAATCCATTTAATGTTTGCTGTTTTCAAGAAACATTGCTTACCACAATTAACTCTAAATTCAAGTTGAATATTAAACTCCAGTTTTGCCAGCCGCAGTCAAAGTGTTATATCAACTGATCGGATTTCACTGGCTGTCGCGTTACAGAAATTCCAGACGAGGAGCCGGAAATCTTCGGCGCGCAAAACAGGTACCGCGTGGGTGAAGAGGTGCGGCTGGTGTGTCGGTCTGCCAAGAGCCGGCCTCCAGCGGCCATCTCCTGGTACATCAACGACTGGAAGGTGGGTACCTGGTGATGGTATCTCCTGGTACATCAACGACTGAAAGGTGGGTACCTGGTGGTGGTATCTCCTAGTACATCAACGACTGGAAGGTGGGTACCTGGTGGTGGCATCTCCTGGTACATCAACGACTGGAAAGTGGGTACCTGGTGGTGGTATCTCCTGGTACATCAACGACTGGAAGGTGGGTGCCTGGTAGTGGCATCTCCTGGTACATCAACGACTGGAAGGTGGGTAGCTGAAGAGTTAGATGTTCATTTCCGCACTTTAGCGATCGGACGGCTGGCTGCATGGGATGAGACCAATCAGCATATCAATAGAAGGAAAGTAGGTCGTGAATGGTTCACACTAACATCTATCAAAATCTCCTTCAATCTCTGTCTTTCTGATGACACCATTTTTCGTTTTGGCTCAGGTACATGCATTCTAAAACAAATTAGAAGGGACAACTGTAACCCGAGACTTATTTTACCGCAGGTGTCACCGCTTTGCTGACGCCACTTCCACACGAGACCTTATCTACCACAGGTCCCAATTGCTTTGATGACGCCACTCCCCCCCCAATAGACCTATTTTACTGCAGGTGCCGCCAGCCATGCTGACTCAGCTCCCTCCAGAGGTGGACTCGGAGGGTCTACAGTGGACGAAGGTGGCGCTGAAGGCGGTGGTGGGGCCCCAGCACTTCGTGAGAGGGCGGATGCTCATCAGGTGCACCGCCAGAATACCGTCGCTGTCGAGCAGAACCAAGAAGCACGTCGCAGAGGGCCACCTCGCCTACAACATACCCGTGATGCAGGCTAGAGACAGTGGGGCTCGCGCTTCGGGTGTGTGAGTCCTTAGCAGAGGTACTCCAGAGATTGCCTTACATTCATGCTTGTTATGGTAGTCGTAGAAGTAGCAAATTCCTTGTTTCATTTGCTTTCTAAACGTTCTAAAATACTTTCTAAAATTTTTGTTATAAAATAAAATGTATATATGCAGGGTGGGGCAAATCAAATGGCCGAGTTTTGAAAGGCGCGCTCAGCGGCTGTGGTGGTGAGGGTAAGATGTGTGTGGTCACCACCATCTTCCTGATGCCATCTTCAAAAAGTGAGCACACGAACGGCTTTGTATACTGATTCGAATGAAACGACAAATGATTCTGTAAGTATTGTTTTACTTTTACTGATAGCCTTTCAAAACGCGGGCATTTGATTTGCACTAACAGCCTTTCAAACCGCAGGCCTTTGATTTGCCCCACCCTTTAATTTAAATACATAGGAAGTCGCACATCACGAGGCACACGAGCCCAATGTCCGCATTTCTCACATGCTTCATTCAAACCGAAATTGATTTCTCTGATTTTTTTTTCTTTCGAAGTGAGATCTGTGAGTGATATTCGTTGATAGTGAAATTAATTTAAAATTTAAATGCACTTCATTTATTCGCGCAACGTTTTCAGGGAGTGAAAAAGATGTGATCTTACAAGTGTGATGTGTAATGTGCAACTTCTTTCTTAAAAATCAATACTGAATGAGTGCAGTCTAATAATTTCTTAGAACTTTTAGCCTTTTGAACTACTGCTTCAAAATTTAAACTTAGGAGAATTCCATTTATCTTCGTATTTCAACATAACAGTAACAGGTATACAAAGGTTGTTTTCAGCCAGCTTCCGCAGAAATTTGGTTGGAAATTTGGTTCTGCATCAATGGTGTTTAGAAAAGGTTAATTTCCCCAAAATTTCCTTAATGAAAGTTTGACAAAATGCCTTTTTAGATATCTTGGCCTAATGAGAAATAATTTTTTGAATTAAGCTGTAAAACGATTCTTTGACTGCGATACGACCCATCCGTAGGTCGTTTGAAGAAGCTTTAACAACTTTTTAAAATCAATAGTATTTCTTGAACCCAGTTAACGTTTGGCATTTATAAAACTTCCAACAACTTTTGAATTTAAACTTGAGTTGAACACTGAACTTCAGTTCAACCCATCACAGTCAACGTGTTAACGACCTCTCCACATTCACGTAGGTGAGAGCTCAGTCGCGCAGATACCGAGACACAGAGCGGCGGCGTTCCCTTTGTTGTCGGTGCTGTGGACACTCGCTCTGCTAGGTGCTTCGGTCGGCAGCACTGGCTTCGCCGGAACGCGCTAACGCTGGAACACGCCAAAGCTGGAACAATATAACGCTGGAAAAATATAAAGCTTGAAGACGCTAACGCTGACACGCGCTAACGCTGGAACAATGTAACGCTGGAAGAACATAACGCTGGAACAATATAACGCTGGAATAATATAAAGCTGGAAGACGCTAACGCTGGAATAATTTAAAGCTGGAAGACGCTAACGCTGGTACGCGCTATCGCTGGAACAATATAACGTTGGAATAAAATAAAGCTGGAAGACGCTAACGCTGGAACGCGCTATCGCTGGAACAATACAACGCTGGAAGAGGCTAACACTGCGGCCTTTTTCTTGCTCTTTGTCCTTGCATCGGTACGCACGTTTCTCTGACTTGCACTCGTGTTGCTGAAGGGACTTCTTGTACTATAAGCCTACCTGTGTCTTTGATTATGTCCACGTCCGTCCCTAGCCCTTTTCTCATTCATTAAACGCCTAATAGTTGAGTGACATTTCTTTTCTTGGTTAGAGCTCTCTAAAATTTCAAATGTACTTTAAATTCTCAACGCATTCTCCTCAAGTAATTTTCATTACGAAGCTTTTTATGTGATCTAGGCACAGGGAGTGTGATAGCAGAATAAGCTCTCAGCATTCTTCAACGTAAGCATGGTGCGAACGTCTATTGGATCGACACTATAATTCATCACGAGATGGAAGATGGATGCTGCGCGGCTCATAAGTAATGCAGTGAGAGACTGCCGTGGTGAGCTCTAAAAGAAATATGAGGCACACGTTCGACAGAATGTTATTTGTCCTCTCAATGATTGTTGTTTTGAGGTGTATATTTTATGCTCTTGACAAATGAGCACCCAAGCGACAGCTCGGAAAAAATGCTGCAGAACTTTGTTTCCTTCGACGCAAATGTGAGTTTTGCAGTGTGTAGACTATTTAATTCAGTATGTGTTTGTGCGGTGAGGAGGACTAATTATGAATTGAAGTAACGTATTTGGTATTTACCAAGCCTTTTTCTCTTTTAGTAGAGAGTGGCTGAGTATCATTGACATGATGCTCTTACAGGGAATGTACATGATAGGGGATGAAGTGAAGTACATGTAGAAAAACACCATGGACTGCATTCTTACGCAGAGGAGTCGTAAATAAGAACACCAAGGTTGCCACTCTCAAAGTCAACATTGCGAAAATTATTTATTGCTGTCGCATTTTCTAAGGTAAACGTTTCGATCACTAGGCTCGTCATCAGTACGAATTTTATGAAGTGGGTATTTGTATTTTCTTGAGCACATGTAGTTTTGAGGATTAAAAACCTCTATCAAAAAGTGCAGTCAGCTGAAAAAAATGATGACAAACGCAATTTTTGTTGTTTTTGAAATGGGGCTGTTGTTGCCATTAGATTAGCATAAGTGTCTTGGAAATAAGTCTGAAAATTTGAGCAGGAGCTGCTGGAAAATTTATTAAAAAACAACATTTTTGAAAGCCCAAACCTTCCTCGAGCGTTTGCACCTTGCGCTTCCGGCCACGGCGATATGTTGACGTATTCAATATATTCAAAGTAGTTCATAAAAGATGCAGGAAAAACCAATCCTGGTTTGTTGAGCAATCCTGATATGAACACGAGAGCTCATGGCCGCACAGCTCGCTTCATAAGTCAACACATTGAGAGGCTGCAACAGCGAGCGCTCACATAACAACTCAGTTAACAACCACGGCCTGGTCGACTAGCAAACTATAACTCAATACTGGCTAGCTTGCGTAAACACAAGCATTGTACGATAAAATTGGACAAGGCCTCTTAGCAAGATTAATCACCGTCGAGGTTAGGTGTGTAGAAGGTTTATCATTTGCATGTGGAAATGAGAAAGCGAGCACTCAGTCAACACTAAATATTTTGGTATTTATCAGGTGTACGAATGCTGTAATTTTGTGATACGTATCTTAACAAGTTAGCTCTATTTTTCAAAATATGATTTATTTATGCTGTTTCCTATGTGAGAACAACTCCAGGTGACGCCAAGATTTGGGTCAAAATGTGACCGCATGATCATCAATATTTTCGTAGAAAACGTGAAATTGTCATAGTCAATCAAAGGAAGATGCAAACGAAAATTCAATGAGTAAACTGGGAAAAGGAGAGGTTATCATTATTGACATGTGTATCGTGTGCGAGAAATTCCCCCTAGAATTTAATTAACAGACCTAAAACCCTCTAAAACAAGCCATTATTCCCCCTATAATTTAATTGATAACCTTTTAAAACAAGCCTTTAACTCGATTTTAGTCTTCACGTAAAGAAAATAAACCCATTTACCCACAAATGAAAAGATTCAGTATCTGAAAAGTTATTTTATCGTAAAATAGTTTTAAGTTACCTCTGCACTGACGTTGTTCTATGAAGTCTAAAGGCCGAATGAAAAACAGAATTTTTCGAAGGGAGCCAATAAAAAATTTGTGTTTCATTCATTTTGCATGTTTCTAATTAAGTTCTTTGCTGCTTCCCGAGCTTCCACATGACATGTTCGTTTAACTGAAATCAAAACTGTTTTTCAGTTTTCAAGTCATAAGATTTTAGATATAAAGTCATTTTGTTTTCCTAGTTTTCACCTCAAGAGTTCTTGGATATAAAGTCATTTGGTTTTCCTAGTTTTCGTTTTCGCCTAAAGAGTTCTTGGATATAAAGTCATTTTGTTTTCCTAGTTTTATCAGAGAGTAAGCTCAGAATTTTTTGGAGAAGTTATTTTTAATTTACTAAATGGCTTTCTATATTTAATGTCAATTTTATGAATAACAGCTATATTTTAATGAAAAATTTTCTTACGGTGCACTGGCCTCGATTTTTCCTCGCGAAATTAACCCAGTCCCCGGATAAAATTTTTTATGTTAAATGGGGGGTTAAATTATTGAACTAATCCATTTCAAACAATACTTAATGTCCATGAATGGAATTCATATTTACGAATGTCCGTGATTATATACATGAAATACTGTAACAATATGAATGGAATGTACTATATATTTATGTAAAATATTATATGATAATTCCACAGAAGTGCACTAAGTGTTGCATCTCTCTGAGAGCAAGGCATTCTAATTAAAGTATCGCCTAACTGAGAACGAGCAGTAAATATATGTACAGGTTAATCAAATGTTTTAACAAACGAGCTAAGATTCTTTCTGATTTACTTCCATCAAATAATGATCTCATTTTTAAAATATGTTTCCGTTGTCATTTGCAAAAATGGTCTGCCTTTCATATAATTGTCAGAAGGTAAAAATTCTACAACGGAGTAGTCACGTTCGACTGTGAAAACTGTTCTTCCAGGCCCAGATATCTGCGCATGAGCAAAAAACTCATACATCAATAAATACAATAAATCATTCCAATGCCTGCTCCTTCACACTCCATCACGCTGCATGAAATAATACAGTAAGGTCGTCACCTAAAATCAATTCGCACTGACTCTACGAACAGCGGACGCACTTCGCGTTACTTTCCAGTCCGACCATTTTCATCAGGAGCAGGTGACATATAGCCTGCCAAGTCACGGTAGAAGAAACAAGGTAGGGTCAAACCAGTCTTCTTTTCATCGACTGTGTAGTAATGCTGACGTCATGGCAACGAACCAATGGCAGCGCTCAGACTTCATCTGGTGACCCTGCTAAACCCAAATCTGGTACTGCTATTGGCCTAACGAAATGTCGCTATGGTGACGTCATGAAGTTTGTTTGAACTAAAGTCTTTCTATTGGCTAGTCGAACAAGAGGAGGTGTATTTTCCCCCAAATAAATGACTCTACCTTGTTTCCTCTACCGTGTTCCCAGTACAGCCTGTGCACTGGGCGGCTAAAATCATAGATGCCCTGTCGAAAATGTTGCTCTGGGTTAATGATAGAAGTTACAAAAGTACTTGCGTAGGGATTATTTAGGCTTGTTATTTCCATCATTACGTGTACGAAGGAAAAACGAGTCAGTTCTGAAATATTAGTTTGCTGAAGGAAAGGATGATGACAAAATTTGGAAATTTCTCATTTTTCCAATAGCCAGTTTCGCAGAGATCGTATCTTGAAACTTTGTTTCACAATCACAATAAATGTTGAGAGTAGCAACAGTTCTGTGAGTTGAACTCACATCTGTGAGTTCACCTTCAACTACAACTGAAACTTGCAACGGTCTAGTACACACGTCTGCTACACAGGCTACCCACGTCTGCTGCACAAACTACACAGCCACACATACGCCGGTGGGTGGTCATGTGGGTGGACAAGCACACCGCTGCCAATATTCTCCTTTTCACCGGACGAGCAAAAGGTTTCCCACGGGTAAAAAAATGAGCAGTTAGAAAAATTTATTGGTTTACGTGGCACTTATTAGAATTTTTTGTTGAAATAGGATTTCCAAGCTCTAAGGGGTTTAAAAGAGGGAATTTAAGATCAAAGTCTACGCCGTTGAAAAGCTGAACTGGCAAGTTAAAAAAATGATGTCTTCTTTGCGAATGGTTAAAAGTGCTGCGGCTGAACATGCAACATGCAGTGCATCATTGCACACTGATATTTTAGTCCTGGCAGACTAAAAAATGTTTTATGTTGACATTGAGGAAGAAAATGTCTGCCTTAGCGCATATAGAAGCATATCCATAATCTATGTAAAGCGCAGTCTTTTAACCAAAATGAAAAGATTTAAGGTTAAACTCATAACTCAGAGGACGTGTAAACTCACATTGAGAAGTTCAAGGAATAATGAACAAGATTAATGCAAACGTGTAATTCGAAATTTTTAAAATACATGTGTAATGCCTGTCTAAGAATAACAACTCTTCCACTTGCACATCTTGTTAGGTATTGCTTCTCAAGTCCTAAACATACAGCAATTATCATTTATTCTTTTTTGGTAGCTCGAAGTGCTAGGGGAAAACAGAACGTGACTGAGGTAAATGGTACAAAATAGATTTTAAAATATTTTGTTTTCATAATACGTGAGGGGATCTAGCGCTTATTTTTATTGACAGCTCGTTATCTTGAAATAAACAAAGGTCGACGCTTTTCCTTGCACCAGTACCACACTCCTTTACAGTTTCTGTTCGCCATCTCAGGCATGAGGGAAGATGCGAGAGAGGATCATGTTTTTCTTCCTTTCCCCAGCGCCAGTTAGTGTCCTAATGACAAATTCTGAGGCTCGTCTGCGATTTCTTGCCACTAATTCTGCCGTCATTTCATCCTCTGGAGTCGTAGCAGCTAGCGATTCTCAACCAAGAAATCTATACTACGAGTATAATGGGAGCCGCGTCCGTCTGTCCGTTACACCCACCAGCAAAAGGTGTGTGATGAGCGTATCTGTGATGCAAGATTCATCAAGACAATTTTCGGTGTATTAATCCATCACATTCGGAGTCCGAATGAATATCGCGTGTATTGGTAGGAAAAATAGGAACGTGTGTCATGTGATACATTTATCACATGTGTGTCGAACGTGTGTCGAAGAACGTGTGTCGAACATTAACATACATTTATGACGGGCCGTGTGCACTCGTGTTTATAAAACTTGGAGGCTTGGAAGAGATTACGTACTGAGTATTCCTTATTATGAGAATAGTGTCGATGTAAGAAGCTAAGATTTCTTTCAAGCACTCTTGTACATATATGTAAGCCAGAACTCCGTAATCTGCCTTAGAGATTTTGCCCTCACGGATCAAGCCTCTGGTGCGTGACGCGGTCTGTTCCACCGTTGCAAGAGTGGCGTTCATTTTAGAATATTCTGCTTCTGCTATTCAGGCTCAAGAAACATAGTCTGTTGTTAAGCGTTAGATCTACTCACCTAGAGCCTTCCAGCTGTTGCACCTAAGCCTCCACCACGGTAGAAGAAACAAGGTAGGCTCAAAGCAGTCTTTTTTTAGTCGACCGTGTAGCAATGCTGACGTCATGGCAACGGACCAATAACAGCGCTCAGATGTATCTGGCAACACTGCTAGCCCCAAATCTGGCTCCGCTATTGGACTAACGACATGTCGCAATGGTGACGTCATAAAGTTTGTTTGAAATAAAGCCTTTCTGTTGGCTAGCCGAACAAGAGGAGGTGTATTTTCCCCCGTAAATGACTCTACCTTGTTTCTTCTACCGTGGTCTTCACTCACCCACGCCTACCTCCCCCCTCCCCCCGCAATATTTATAAGCCTACGGAAAGCCTGGCAATGTTTGTGAGCCCGCGGGATAGCGAATGCTGAAGAGCAGAGGTCTACAACTCCATCCGAAAGCCAACGGTTTTTCTGTTAGAGAGAGAATTTTCCCATGATTGAAATTGCAAAATTACGTGAGGTCCAGATTTCAGTCTCACGAGGTTCTGAACTCTGTTAATTATATTCAGAAGGCGTAGAAATGCCGCTCGCTTCAACGCGAAAAAATATTTGCGGGCTGCTTTAATAAAGGAGCAACGAACTCATGCGCTGCTCATTTCGTTAATGAAGTGGAGGTTTTCTAAATGAAATATTAAGCTCTAGCGTTTCTGCCTGCGAGTAATGATGATATGAATCTAGAAAGGATAATGAAGAATTTTCAGAAGCGCAAGGTTATAAAAACTAACAAATATTCTTGCCCAACTTTGAGAGTTAATCTGTCGTATTTAACTGTGAGAAATCGTATCGTGGCAATCTGTTCCTTAAAATTGCTTCTTTAAACTTGCAATATGCGAACAGATTGCTTCCAGCTTATGTACATACTAAGCCATGCACCATAATTCCATTAATGCTAATAGGTCTATTGGATTTTATGAAGAAAAGCGTTTGATGTTGCCCAAATGGGCCTAATTTAAAGCGTAATATAATAGACAGAATGGGCATATGTAAATAGAATACACCCGCATCAAACATTATAGTTCTTGCATTTGTATAGAGATGTATATGTATAAAAGCCAAAATTGTTTTCTATGTTCAGTAAAATGATGAAGAAAGATACTTTTCATTTATTCCTCGACAAAATAGCATCCAACGACCAAAATATGTTAACCATTCCACAGCAGCTAAGGTAAAGACTTTTAGAAGTGAAAGGGTTTGAAAAAAACTGCCTATGCGATAGTGCTCAAATGATTAACAACAATTATTTTTTGGCCTTTTATTATTTAGTAAGTTCTGCTGTTTTTATCGAATTAGTGAAGGTTATTTTGAAAATTAGGATACAATATTCTTTCATCAAGCTTAGACCAAAAAATACTTCAAGACTGCACTTGTCCCAAATTGCTACCAAATGTGAGCGTTTCCAGAGATGAGGCTGAAATGAGTTAATGAGTGACGATAACAATAACTTAAATTACCACTGAAATTCTATGCCTAATTTATGTACATCAATATTTATATCTCCTGCCTGCAATATTCCCGCAATTCCCATTTATTTGAATGGTATCACAGCTGCCATTAAAATGATATACAAAATTTGGTACTTTTGTTTACAGTCCAAAATTATCGCGGCAATGAAAATTGAATCTATTTCTTCAAGAAAAAGCAACTTATCGCGAGAAAACAGATATAGAATTTTTTTCAAAAAGTTCGCTGTTAATCTTCTACACCATAATAGAAGCCGCGTCTGCTTGCCCATCTGTCCGTCTGTCCGTCCGTCTGTCCGTCACACCCACCAGCAGAAAGTATGTGATGAGCGTATCTGTGATACAAGCTTCATCAACACAATTTTCGGTGTATTAATTCATAACATACGGAATTGGAATGAATTTCGCGTGTATTTGTAGGAAATAGGAACGTGTGTCATGTGATTTGTCGAACATTATCATCCATTTTTGACGGGCCGTGTGCACTCGGCCTCATCAACTCTAGAGAAATTGAATTTTTCTTTTTCGTCTGGCTTTCATTTCATTTTGCTTTCTTTCTCATCTAGGCCGCGACTTGAAGCTTCGGTTAGCTCTCACAATGACACCAACACACCACAGTGCATGAAGCCGAGTAAATTAACTCTGAATAATTTAATTTTAAAGAAATTCTCCGACTTAATTGTCGTCTGAAGTATTTATTACGGGCGGGAAAATTCTGCTCAGCCTATTTTCGATAGTATCTACTTCAATAATAATGAAAGACATCACCAAAAATTGCTTAGGTACGTAATACGGCTAAATAAGTAAATAATTAAAGTGTTCCAATTTGAATGATTAGGTAAAAAATAAGCCTTTTCTAGAAAATACGTCATCGAAGCTAGTCGAACGACAGCAAAATGCGATCTGCAATGAGAAGGAATAATTTAGAAAACTATTAGAAGTTCGCAACGACAATTCAGCTAACTAATTCCACGACAGATGGAAAACTCTACGGAGTTTGCAGCCAGTATTCAACTTACTATTTCCACTGTATTTAAAAAACTCTACGGAGTTTGCAGCCAGTATTCAACTTACTATTTCCACTGTAGATTAATAACTCTACGGAGTTTGCAGCCAGAATTCAACTTACTATTTCCACTGTTTATAAATAACTCTACGAAATTTGCAGCCAGTATTCAACTTAGTAATTCCAAGGCAAACAAGGTTTAGGAGGTTAGATTCAGATGAAAATGACCTAGTATAAGTAAAAACAATCGCTGCTTGCTTCATTGGTAGGTCCGTGAGCCTGTGACGCTCATAAGAATGTTTAACGATCGTGTCTGTGATACAAGTTTTACCAGTGCACCAGTACAAGAATATTTCATATCCATCGCGGGTAGGATGGATATATTTGTTGATCATCCACATCTTCAAGATTCATTTGAAGAACCTATCGAATCCTGTCAATTTTGAGAGTCTGTGTTTACTAGTAAACACAATATAAACATCCAGAGAGCACACAGGCACTTCACATCCCCCAAAAAAGGCGTGAATTGTCTCTAGAACGTGAACCATCGATTCCGTAGTAGTAACAACAACACCCAGAGAGCATTCAGGCATTTCACAGCACCCGAACAAACCGTGCTTCGTCTCTACACAGAACGTGAACCATCGATTCCGCTTTGCTCTGCCCTCACCGAGCTGCATCGTGCGTTTCTCAGGCTGGGAGATGTTTATGGGTGCTGATAGCGGCTATCATGCCGCACCACCTGCTCGGTTGTGGCGGCCATGATTGATCTCACGCGCACAGATATTCCTGACGCTTACCGACCCCTCAACGAGATATACGATCCTCTTGTGTCTGCGCGATATATTTTGGGGCCAAGAAGAGTGTGGAGTGGACCAGCATAAATTATATTGCTCATACAGTGCTAGAAGTACTGGAAATTTTCCCAGTTTTAGATGATATTGATGTATAATTTGCTTATATTGATGTATGACTCTGACGAACATAGATCATATTTTTCCTACATCGGTAAAGGTACTAGTAATTTGGTAATTTGAGATGATATTGATTCATTAATTGATATGAATCACTTGAATTTTTTGGGTATAACTCCTGGACATCAAACATCTTTACACTGTTAAAAAATTTGCAAGGAGAGTTCGTTCTAGAGTTTACTTTATTAAAAGCATAAACTACCTTTTTTTCACTTTTCTCGTCATGAATTCGTGAGGTGAAATCCTCATTTTGCCATCCTAGAAGCTGGAAGTTGCGCGCTGCAATTTTCGTCACCTGGGATAAAAAATGACTTCACACCGGAGGAACTTCGCGTGACGCTCGACTCTTGATAAAAATTCTGGGCCTGAAAATGAGCTCTCGGCACGCGTTCTGGAGGCAGCGGCCTACATCTGGCTGGGGTCATTATTCTTTGTTTGCTTCAAAGTCAAGGATATAAGTGATTGCGCTCCGCATTTGGCTACTGGAATAAAAGGTTACCTTCGAGATTTGTCCACTGGAATAAATGATTACCCTATCCATTTGTCTACTGCAATAAATGATTTCCCTCAAAATTTGGCCATTGAATGATTGCGCTCCGCATTTTTCCACTGGAATAAATGATAACTCTCTTAATTTGTCCACTGGAATAAATGATTGCGCTCTGAATTTGTCCACTGGAATAAAAGACTGCCTTCTAGATTTGTCCTCCTGGAATTATTTACAAAATCGTAATTTTCTGATGGAATTTCACTTTAAATCTGTTCACTGATTTTATTGCAGTTTTCCTTCATTTTCTAAGCTTGACATTTTTATGTTTCAGCACTGAAGATAGAATTATAATGTTTTGAAACGTTTGCCATGGAAAAAAAATACAAAATTTCATTTTTTCAATGGTTCTTTTTATCTGACGCCTGAGATTCATATCATTTTCACGTTTTCGAATTTTCGAACCATTGTCGCCGTTATAGCTGCACAGCCGGCAGCGAAACTTCTTCTGTGGACTTGACCATGAGGTCATGTATTTCTTTACGTGACTAAAATATTAAATTTCGATTTTTTCCCATCAAGTTTGAGGATTTTCTAAAGAAAAGCTTTGATTGTGTAATTAAAGTTCGTTTGTCTTGCAATATGTGGAGGAGAAAAAATCGTAATGAACAATTTTAAACGATCCGCGCTACTGTTTTAACTTACCCATGAATAAGTGAGTGCGTTTCCGGCTTCAGTTTTTTTCTCATCAGACAATCCGCTCATTTTCCTCAACTTTCGTCCACCCAATATCCTCTCAACACTTGCATCACATCTGGGGCAGCAGAAGCTACACAGCACGGTAGAAGAATCAAGGTAGGGTCAAACCAGTTTTTTCGTCGACCGTGTGGCAATGCTGACGTCATCGCAACGAACCAATAACAGCGCTCATATTGCTTATGGTAACACTGCTGGCCCCAAATATTGCTCCACTATTGGCCCAAACACATGTCGCAATGGTGACGCCATAAAGTTTGTCTGAAACCAAGCAGTTCCATTGGCTTGCTGAACAATAGGAGGTGTACTTTCCCCCCGTAGAAATGATTTTACTTTGTTTCCTCTACCGTTCTACCCATCAACAGACTCGCTAAAAACACGCTGCCTCATTTTTGCAGCCTTCAAAAGAGGCGCCGGTGCATTGACTGTCTCTGCTTTTTGCCCCGGAAACTGACCATCGGAGGTTCTTTGACTCCCTGCCTCATCTCTTGCCCTCGCCAGAGATAACTTCTAAGGAAAATGTTGAGAAAATTTTCAGTGCAAGCGGTGCTTCCGCTTTTAGAACGGCTTTCTTTTTGCTGGCTTCGTGGAAATAAAAACGACTGACGGACTATTTCATGGTGTTGTGAGAATTTGTTTTTAATGAACATGCTAGGAATTATTTAATAAAGAGCTCCATGTATGCATTTTCCCCATTCTACCAAGAACTCGTTCTACGTATGTGCGTGGCACGTATAACCTTCCAAGTGCGCAGGGCTTGATTTGCCAAAACTTCACGGAACAGCAACTAGTTCTTCGAGATGAGGTGCATTCGGGGCTGCTATAGCGTGTGGTCTACCCCACTATAGCATGAGACCAACCTCTAGCTAGTACTATAGCGTGAGGTCTACCCCACTATATCATGAGATCAACCTCTAGCTAGTACTATAGCGTGAGGTCTACCACACTATAGCATGAGATCAACCTCTAGCTAGTACTATAGCGTGAGGTCCACCACACTATAGCATGAGATCAACCTCTAGCTAGTACTATAGCTTGAAGTCCACCACACTATAGCATGAGATCAACTTCTAGCTAGTACTATAGCGTGAGGTCTACCACACTATAGCATGAGATCAACCTCTAGCTAGTACTATAGCGTGAAGTCTACTACACTATAGCATGAGATCAACCTCTAGCTAGTACTATAGCGTGAGGTCTACTACACTATAGCATGAGATCAACCTCTAGCTAGTACTTTAGCGTGAGGTCCACCACACTATAGCGTGATTATGAGATATAGGCGGCAACACCCTTTTATACAGGGTGTTTTTTTAATACTATTAAAGGTTTTATAAAATTAGACTATAAAAAATTATAATAAATTTCGTTATTAAAAACTATTAAAGGTTTTTTCGAGTCCCGTATTTAAAAAACATCCTGTTTTTGAAGTACATTTCGCATAGCTGAGACGCGGTGGAATCAAAGGCAGCAAGAAACACTTCGCTGACGCAGATTGTTTTATTTTCTTCTTTTGGCGACTTCAGGACGTAGGGAAGGAAGTAGAACTTTGAGAAAGTCACGAGGGAGACCTGTTTGGGAATTAGTTGACTTAAAATTGCAGGTAAATGTTGATTAAAGCGGTTGAATTAAAACGTGATATAAAGGTCTGTTGAAGAACGCATTTATTCAGCAGGTGAATAAATTCACCCGTAAATGAAGGTATGTATTTTGTAACCATGAAACTTTTCCCCAGTCAGGATGGTAGATTATTTTTCAAGCGCAGACAAGGATTATTTTTCAAGTGCAGAAAAAAAATATTTTTCTAGTGAAGAATAGGAACACGTTTCAACAGCAGAAAAGTGACATATTTCCAGTGTAGAAAAGGAATATTTTTACGCGCAGAAAAAATGTTTTTCAAGTGCCATAATGGAATATTTTTCACGGGCAGAAAATAGATGTTTCTCAAGAGCAGAAGAAGAATATTTTTCAGGTGCAGAAAAGTGCTCCCAGCACCCTCGCTGCCGTCCACCTGATCACGTGACCCAGCAGCTCTAAGCAGGCACCAGATTTTCAAGCATTTCACGCTGTCGTGACAGCACTGCCGGCCGTAAAACTTCACCTGTAGACTTGGCTGGCGAAGGTGATGATTTTCAAGCCCAAAATCCTCAACTTTCAAAATGTTTTAATTAAATGAAATCACTAAGCCTTAGAGAATGCTCATTAATTGGCATGGATGCAAAATTCAATGATGTAGTTTCTCATTCAATAATTTTTCCTTCAACTTTTAGATGGTTCTAATTAAATTAAAGCACGTGGCCTTGGAGAATGCTCATTGACTAGCAGGGAAGCAAAAGTAAATGATGTAGTTTCCCATTCTATAATTTTTACATTGTCCAATTTAAAGCAATTCGCGTTGGAGAGCGCGACTTTGCCGAAAACTGCACGCGCTTTCAAAATTCTAATTGCGCTCCCTGCATCAAGGGGCAAGCGCTTCTCCTAATTTTTCGGACAAGTTTGTCTCGTTAAAAGTTTCAAGAAAAATCTGGATTGAGTTTCCCTGTTTGCAATGGATTGATTTAACTTGGCTATTTAACTCCTGAGTGTTACGCTGAACGTTTAAAAAGATATGATAAACACCCGCGTAGAAAAATGTTGAAAGACCGCAAATAAAATAATATAAAGTGCTTGCATCATGAGTCGCGCATGCAGTTTTTCTCATAATATCAAGATCAACTGAGTTAACATAATTTTTTTTTCGCTAGAAAAATTTAGGGAAAATGTATTAGAATTTTGTTTGCGAAAAAAATGTTTCTCCCTTGATTTGAGTGAGCACTTCACTTTTTACAATACGTTTTAGGACAAGCCTATAGACTTCGATGCTAAACAGAGCCTTTAATTTTTTAATTTAGTTTTTAGTTTTTGATAACCACAGATCTGCTTTGAGGATGAATATGTTTCAACGCATCTCTATTCTTTACAGAACAAAAATTTATACAAAACTTAGCTGAGGAACTTGTATCATCAAGACAAAGGCATCCCGATAGGACACACACCCTGCAGAAATTAATAGTATAAATTTAACAGAACGCTCTTCTAAAATATTTCATGCTCACACCGTGCATTGCATTTCTTCTAGATGACTGAGGGGTTGAAGGAGCTTATGTATGTCCTTTATGCTTATGTATGTTAACTGGCACGAGTGCTCGGCACCTTCAAGAATATGTAAAGCTTCTCCATAAATTATCTTTCATAGCTTTTGAGCTTACAAGCTCGGTAGAGATAACAGCACGATAGAGCAGGAACTGAGAAGCATCTCCCGCTCATAAGGAATATGTTCTTACATACCACAACGACTCTGAGACGAGATAGGTTGACAAGAATAATTCACTTATAATCATCATATTTCATTTAATTATAAATGATTACATGATATATAATTATCCATATAGTTCTTCTTGTATGTAATGGAATCGCTCTTTTTTACATTTATGCAGAGGAGCAATTATATACAGTATGTATCTCAAAAATCCGTACCGAGTATTAATTTTCCCGTATCAGTAATACCATCATAAGAATCCCACAAGCATCTAATTTCAAGTAGAATTCTGCGGTATTACTGATTACTACTGATACGGGAAATAATTACGGGTATTACTGATGCGGGAAAATCAATACTTGGTTCGGATTTTTGTGGGACATACGGTTTAATCGTTCTTCTCAACATACGGATAGTCTTGCTTGAGCCGGCCAAACAACCCTCCCTCAGCCCCGCTTCAGAACAAAATGCCAGTCGTGAAAATTTCAAACAAGTTCCCAACAAGCCGATGGCCTCCAGCGTCCAGTTGCGGCCGAGGCAGAAGTCCTGAGTCTTTCTCCTGTACACATGACCTCACTCCGATGTTTCTGGCCTCCCGTCTACTGTGCGACGTGATGAAAAGCGCCTTTCTAACTTCTCCTTAGATCGCTGAAGCAACGGTATTTTCTTAAAGTTTGTCTGTGTACGCAAGTATTTGAAACACTTCTGTGAAGTTTGGCTGCTATGGTCTAAAAAAGTATAACCCTTAACACTTTGAGTGCGACGTGACCACCGGTGGTCACTGAGGGGATTTTCATAAACTGTTGACTGAC